>JXSR01S028824.1:9038-26413 GCA_000969725.1 Ophiothrix spiculata
GTTTCTAAATGATCTACGGCGCTGAATAAAATTCAGGGGCAATATAGTGCTAAGCCTTAGTGTCTGATTTTTAAGCCACCCTAAGACTTTTGAACGGCTAAATCTTGGTCACCATGGGCCCTGGACCCCATGCGATTTGGGTCGAGTCCGTGAATTGAGTAGGCTTTTTGACTTTCTAATGTTGGCAAGCCTGAAGTATCTAATAGTGGACATTGGTTCGACTAATCGAGTCTTTTGATTAGATATGTGCTCTGAGACGTAAATACAAAAGCGTACTAATTTGCGTTTGAATAGCGTTAGTAATAATCGGATTAAGTACGAAACAGTTGGTACAATGGGATACATGATCGAACCGACTCCAGTCTATGGTAACTTCTTGTTTTAAGCTTACTACTTTGGTGATACAATATTCTATTATGCTATGATCATGCTAAGTTTTATTGATTTTTAGTTGATCATAAAAGCTTCCAAGTTAACTGGTCCAAGTGAAATCTGTTTAAACGTTTAGCAAATTAAATGGAATTCGACAGCATTAATGTAAATGTTAAAAGGTATTATCGTTAACCATTGTCGGAACTTGCAAAGGAAACAGGATTTTGTTTTTCATGCGAAAATGCAACGTAACCCAATGAAGCTGTTTTATGTAATTGGCAAGACAGGAGTTGCTCATGTTTTGGTACAAAAAAATTCAAATTGGTCACATCATTTTTTACATAATTGGCATAAAATGTTTACATCTTGTTTTGTCCCTAAAAATGTAACAAAATAACTTTTTTACAAATTTTATTTCAGCAATGCATTTGTAATTATTGTCTGCTTTTATGAGCAATTTCTTTGGAAAACAAATTTTAAATTTTTGGTGGGAAATGTTTGTTAAAAATCAAACATTTGACACAAATTAGTTATCTGGCTGCCATTTTGAAATGGAATAACAGACTTTTAAATTTTTTGTTTCATATGAATTGTATTGAGTTGGTGTATTACCGAGCACGGCATGTTGAGAACATTGTATTTAAAGTGATCAAAATCCTGGATCCAAATGACTGCACAGACTCATGTCTTGTAAATTGAACATTTATGCTGCACATAACTAATAATATATGACCTTTAAGGAAGAAACAATATAAGATAAGTTAAATTGCACTGACCAAGAGATATATTTAATCACATAAATTCACACACAAGGCACTTGAGGAAATACAAGGTTTATTTTCATTTTGTGTCACAATTGTGTGTGATTCATAAGTACTCAAGTAATTGGCAATACTTGCTACCATTCGGTTATACATAGAACAATATAACATGGCTGCAGTCTAACTGGTCCTTCAACGAGTTTGGAGAAGTTTGATGACAAGTGTGCAAATCAACCTTGTGAACTCATGAAAATAAACCTAAGGGAAATAGTACGTCAATTATGGTATACAAAATAATGTTTACTGGCCATGAAGGCAATACTAGTGGCAAATATATATCTGCTCACACTCACTGGAGACTTAACCTACTATTGCTTCGGTGTCGGGTAGGGCCATGGTCTCCAGTCACTGAGAGCTGATACTTTGCAACACTTCTTGAATAAAGAAAGAAATATTTGTTTATATAACACAAGAATATTCCTGACATAATATTGAAAGTAAGACCTAGACAGAATTCTGGTACAAAAGTTCTCACAAAAAAGTTCCCATGGACGCTTAGTTGACATTTTATGGGAACTTTTGGACCAGATGGCAGATGTCAGGGGAATATTTTATGTTCTTTTTTTATGATCTAGTTACACCTAATTGAATGACTGGAATATTTTATGTGTTATATAATATTGCATAATTGATATCAAAAGAGTCTATAAAACAAACATAGAAAAGTTCAAAAGGAACCCCTGAAATTCTCATGGAGAACTTTCCTTAGATACATCCAAGGCTTTTGATACACTAAAACAGGACTAACAAAAGTCATCTTACATGAATACATAAAAATAATACTGATTTAAACACACACTGTACTGAATAACTACTACAGACTTATGCTGGGCTTAGACTATTCTTGATTAACCTTATTCTTGATTGTAGTTTGTCAACTGTCCCAATTTTGTTTTCTGCTTGGACTGAGGAACAAGAATGTTGTTTTCTTGCTTTGTATAAGTTGAATTGTTTTGACTTGACGTGTGACAAAACACTTGCTGCCTTATATTCCATACAAGCTTAAATCCATATTGGTTTGTCATGGTGGCAAGCAAAAGAAAATATCAGGACCTTCCCATTATGCCCTGCTTCCAGTGGGATTCTTTGTACGGGTTGTAATCAGAATTGATAAACCATAGCACAATTATTAGACTCATTCCAATTCAACATTTCAGATATGTCTTATCACCAATTCCTCTGATTGCAACCTGTACAAAGAATCGCACTGGACGCAAGGTATGATCGGTAGGTCCCAATATCTTCTTTGTGGCGAGCGATGACAACCAAAAGGGCAAAAATTGTTATGTACTGGAAAAACAACCAGAGTGTTAATCCATCAAAAGGGGAAACTCCGTTCCGCACAAGGGTGTGAGAGTTCAGCTTTTAAGCTGATTTCGGCTTTTTCTAATGCCTTCAAAAGAGTCCTAATTTGAGCTTTTTCTTTCATTTTCAGCCTGTTTTTGGTATTTTGTCACTATTTTCAGCTCTTATTACCACATGACTCTCACACCCCTGTCCCCGGGCTCAGGTTTCCTTGAGTATATTGAATTCATAAAATTATCAGGAAAACAACAATGAAAACAAATCAACAGAATGCATACACCAAGAGAGAGTGCTTTGCAATGACAATGCAAATGAGCTCACACTGATCAGCATTTTCGGACTTTACAGTCATATGAAAAGTGCCATATATGCTTGCTATGTTGATATGCTTGTGTTCAAAGAACCAATAGCATTCAGATTAATGCGTTTTGTATAGGAATTTCTATAAATGAAATAATAAAGCCATTTGCTATTCTAACTATGCTAAACATTACTGCTGAGGACTAGCGCTTTATACACATTTGATCAAAAGTACTGTAATGTATTTAAAAACACATTGATTTCATTTTTTGAAAGGTATTCTAAACATTAATATACATGAGGCTTTTGATAAAAAAAGTACTGTAATCTATTAAAAAACAGCATAGATTTTCATTTTCTAAAAAGTTGGCAACTATTCTAAACATTCATACATATGAAGTTTTTGATACAAAAAGTACTGTAATCTATTATTAAAAAACAGCATACTTTCCTTTGCTTTGCTAAAATTTTGACACTATCCTAAACATTCAAACACACAAGGTTTCAACCATACATAATATTACACTTTTTCACTTCCGATATAGCTTTTGCCACTAAATGTGACCATCATATCCATAGGTACCTTCAGGTCGGCATTGCATATTAGGTGCTGCAGGCTATTGAAGCTGGGCACAGCCAAAAATCGTGTCATTGGTTGAATTTCAAATTTCATCAGAAACATTACCTTTGAAGTATGTTCTATCATATTAATCAGGTTCAAACATCCAAAATATATAAAAAGCGTTAAAATCAAGATAAATACCCTCCCTCCTTCCAGTTTACTTCAGTACAAAACCTGTAAACTTTATTTTCTCAGAACTATATAGTTTTCCGAATCAGTCTGATGCATTTTACCAAGTAGGATGTATCTGTGAAACTGAATCCAAAAACCAAAAGCAAGGTGTCATTTTAAAGCTTAAAATCTCAGCTTTCAGATGAGACCAAAATATTAGTTTTTATTAGTTTTATGGTTTATTCAGAGTTTTGTCGATATGCAATTGATAGATGCCCATCGACGCGCAGTCTTTACGTACGCTATGAACAAGGAATGGTGCATGTAAAAGACTGCGCGTCGATAAGCATCACGCGATGCATATCGACAGACTCTGAATAAACCATTAAGGTACCTTTCAATATGACAGGTCACATACATTCATACTTTGCTGACTATCACTTGAAGACATCCAAAATTTCATCTATTATTCTATATGGTCTTCACAGTAAGACATAACCAAATTGAGGGAGGGCTACTAATTTATATTATAATCTGATAAGTACCCTGATGACTTGAATACAATTTTGCTGATAAATAAAGATCAATATAACAGAATACACTTTGCGCTGACCCTGCTATCAAAGCTGAATCAAGTTCAACAGATCTAATGGAGTGTGTATCAGTCAAGTCTACCGGGCCTACATGTAGTAGGCCTTCCTCCGTGATGAGGTGCTCCATACGGTTCATGGCAGGGCCTCCAGCAGATCTGAATCAACTTCAACAGAACTAATGGGCAGTGTATCAAGCAAATCTACCAAGCCTAAGCCTTTTTCCTATAAATCTTCGGTGTGGTGTTACACAGGGCTATCGTGGCAAAACCTCTTGCACTGGATCTGCTAGCGAACCAGATCTGAATCAAATTCAACTGAGCTGATGAAGGCTGTATTGGTCAAGTTTGTCACGCTTAGGCAATCTTGACTATCAAGGTTATCCATTTTATCATATAATTAAAGGTGAAACTAATTCATACTCTCACAGGATCTTTTACCAAGGCAAATCAGAATCAAGTTCTACGGAGATACTTGATGGTGTTTCGGTCAATGTTATCCAGATTACAATCCAAATCAAGGTGCAACTCACAGATATCCTAATTAGATCTGCCATTAAAGTAGATCTGAATCAAGCAGTGTCAAATCGACCAAGCCCAGGCTCTCATCTTGGCCATCAGATGTGCCGTTTGAATGGGTCACTTTTTCACAAAAAATCCCTAAACATGGGTCCCATTTTTTACCACCAAAATCCCTAAACATGGGTCACATCTTCAAGAAAATATGCTAAAATGGTCCAAAAAAGTGAAATTTTTCTTGGCTCACGATAAATTTTGAAAAATCAGCCCATTTTTGGAGCAAAATCCCTAAACATGGGTGTACTTTTTCCTCAAAATTTACCCTTAAAGATGGGTAAGGGTTCCACTGTCTGAGCTGCACACCCCCGTTCAGACCAAAGTGGAGTACCACCACCCCCCCGGATTACGGTTTTCCAGATTATCATTATCATCTAACTCACTGTATCCTCAATGAATCATTCATCAAAGAAGATCTGAATCCAGCTCTACTGAGCTGATGGACGGTGTATCAGTCAATTCTACCAAGCCTAGGTCATCATCTTGACCATCAAGGTTGTACAGATTATCATCTAAATCAGAGAGCAGATCATTGATGTCATCACCTGCAGACAAAAGATAAAAAAGGGGAAAAATTAATTATTAACTACTGACTGTTCTAAGCATTTAACCAAACATTACTCCAAAAGACTTCTACTTTTTTTAACCTGTTAGCACCTTCAAATCGTCTACACCAAACAACACGCTAGCTGTGTCTTGCCAAATATTACATATGCATAAGATGACATCGCATTGAAAAGGTAGTGCTAGCAAAGTCAAACTATTGATTCTATATTTCATTCAACCGTTTTCTGTTCATGAGGTACATAATAAACAAATAAAAGAATGCAAATGCAATATAGAAAGTTCTTGTTTTCAAAAGATAGAGGAGCAATAAAACACTTTCCTGATAAATGAATCAAAAAGACAGAATAAATGGTGAGAAAGATATGCACCTTTGACTTTTATTCCTTGACATATTAATGTGTTTACCCATAAGAGCATACCTGGGATTGCAAAGTGAGAACCATTCTGTAGCAGATTTCCTGCAGGCTGCCTGGTGCGAATCTCGTTATCACTGCTGTCGGAGCTGTCAAGGCTTAGTGTCGAACTGATGTCAAAGTTATTGGTGTCATCACTGCTACTATCTAACGTAACAACTCCACTGGTGTAGGGTCTGGCTTTGTTACGAGTTCGTGCTTTTTTATGTAATTTCCTTTTTGGTTTTGAGTCTGTTAAAGTACAAAAAAAAAGGCAATATATTATTTTTTTGCAAAGATTAAAAAAACCCCAGTAATTTACATTCAATTTTTCTCAATACAACTATGCATAGAGCCCAGAAGAAACTTTTGGCATATCTGATAAGGCCATATATAGCTCAGTGATTTGTGTACATTCATGTCATACATTTCCATTGAACCTGGTTTATATTCAGTGATCATTACATTTGCTTGGCTGATTTGCAGCTAAGCTCTAGACTCATATTTGTCGTGGTAGGATGATTTGTTACAATAACATCATATTTGGCATTAATAGAGGGCAGTTTTTTGTTCAATTATTTTGGTTTGCTGCAATACCAATATCATCAATATTGGTAGAGGGCAGTATTTCTACTCTTTAAGCCATTAGCCATGATCATCATTTAACTTGCCATGACACTGGTTTTATTGCATTTTTAGAAAACTTACTTATGTCCATAACCATTCTATAGTAGTTGGATTTAATCCGTGAACGCGTGTTTATAGCAAGTACGCAGTGGTCCCTGACGCAAGCGTATATTTTCAAGGTTTTTTAGTTCGCGTGTACGCACAAGGCTCTGAGTACGCGTTCACGAATTAAATCCAACAACAATAATTAAACTTAACTGAATGGTTGTGTTGGACCAGTGTTATGCTCTAAACCATCCACTGAGTATATCTTATAGTATAATTGACCCTTTTTGTCTTAAAATTGTACTAGAATTGTGTTCCAAATGTGCACCTTGAATGTTGTACTAAAATTGTACTCAGGGTGAATGTTTGTGTTGTAGCACTGTCATGCTTTGAAACATCTAATGCATTGAAGTCCCCCTGCCAGGTTTAAACACTGACCCCTATCCAGTTGATTTGCATAAAGTATTGGTTGCGTTGAATGGATCAAAAAAGCTGCCTACCTGGCTGTCCCGGGCGGCTGTCTACAGCGGACTGAATGGTTGTATCGTAGCCCTGTCATGCTCTAAGCCATCCACAGTGTGTATCTTATAGTATCTCCCCTCCCCTGGGTTTTAACACTAACCTGCATCCAGTTGATTTGCATAGAGTCTTGGTTGTGTTGAATGGACTATAGAAGCAGCCTCCCCGGCTGTCTTCAGCTGACTGAATGGTTGTGTGGAGGTGTCATGCTCTAGGCCATCCACTGTGCGCATCAATTTTCCCATACTAGTTCTGCAATGGCAACAAAACAATGCCTTATGATTATTGTCAAATTCTACCAAGTGCTGAAGTTTTGCATGCAAGGATGGGGGGGGGGTTGTTACGAACCTGGATCAGATAGAGAGATAGCAAAGATTAGAGCTATGATTTCATCGGATACTCAGCATTTGAATATGCCCTGTCCAGGGATGTCCGTGGACATTGGTGCGGAATTGTCAGTTTAGTGGGATCAAGTATGGCCGACTTGTCAATAGATGCCAGGGACCAGAGGAACACCTGACAGGTGCATAATCACATTAAGTATCTATGACTTCATAAACCACTGAACAACATTCATAGAGGGCTGTTTGCACAAAAAATGTTTCCTTAGTCTGAGGTCTGGTCTTTATTTTACCTCTTTATGAGGACAAAAATCTAAATTGAAAGATTTAAATGCAAAGTTATGAAATCAAAATAAATTTGCTTAAGGGCCCTGTCAACCCTTTTTCATATAGTGGTTTTGCTCTGTAACTCAGCATTGAATAATTAAATCCATATAAAAGTATACATTTTTAGAAGTGAATTTGCATACTGTACATGCTGGTCAGGTCATTTTTGGACCAAAATGTGAAATTTTAGTCCAAAAATCATGTTATTGGCCGCAAAATTTACAGGAAAGCTAACTACACTACGCTTTGGTAAAATTTTGAACTGTTTTACTTTTTTGAATCTAGAAAGCAATATCTAGGAATGCTTTTTCAAATTTTTGATATTTTTTTTTTCATTTTTGAAATATTGCCAAAATAGGTCAAAATCCCACTGCTGACACCAACATTTGTGACAGCAGTGGGATTTTTGACATTTTTGGACCAATTTTTGACAATATCTCAAAAATTAAGAAAAAAAATCAAAAATGTGAAAAAAGCGTTCCTAGATTTTGCTTTGTAGATTCTAAAAAGTAAAATGGTTCGAAATTTCACCAAAGCAAAATTTAGTTAGCTTTCCCGTAAAATTTTGGGCCAAAAAACATGATTTTTGGACCTAGGGCCAAAATGACACATTTTGGTCCAAAAATAACCTCACCGTCATGTTCACCATCTAGAGGGAGTACATATGGAACTCTTTTCTATTTAGAATAGCACTCATGACTTCTGTCACACACGGGAAAAACAATCTAAAAATTAAAAAAAAAACCATTTCGCATTAGTTTTTCAAGAGTAGGAGAGCTTTGAGACAAACATTTTTTTTTAAATGGCCTTACCTAAGTTGGTCCAATTCTCTGTCAGTATTCTGCTTCTGCCTCATGGATTGGTTGATGTCTTTGCTCTGAATCCTCTGAGAATCACTGATTGAAGTCATGGTCTGTAAAATAACACAAACAGATTTTTAGAGTTATGTTTCATTTAGTGGTGTGCGGTGACACAAGATTTTTAGAGATATTCTGAAAATGCAATAAGCCTAATTAAAGGGGCATTGGACACAATTTTGAAATCTTATTTGTGGATGATTTACACTTCATATGTTAGAAAAGGGCAGTCAATTACCAGATGTGGGGAAAATGTTGATCAAACCCTCAGAAAAGTCAAAAATTTGAATTTTATTTCATTTGTTGATCTTGGATATGAGGCTATTCTTTAAATGTTTTTATTGATGCTATATATCAAGAAGGATCCAAAGATTTGTTTGTAAAACATTCCTTTCGCATCTTTGATTGCAGATTAATCAACAGAAATTTGGAGTTTGTATTTGATCTCCTAAAAAGGCAAATTTTAAAAATTCAACTATAGAAGGCAGTATTTATCGTTGTCGATAACGATAATTTAAAATAAAAGAATATCTAAATATTTTGCTATATACGGTTTGAAGTTGACAGTGAAACTTTGCATGGTGTCATTATTACTGTTAATACTTCAAATGATGTAAAAATCTCAAAAAACTTGGGGGAAAAGTTTGGGGATGATGCTGAACTTGTTCAATGCCCCTTTAATCTTTTTTAATTAACAACAGCCTGACTTGGTTACCAGTATCAGCAGATTTTGAAATGGCTTCATGTTTTATCTTTGTTGAATGCTCATCATAACATTAACAGCAGAACACAAAAACCAAGTGAAGTAATTACTACATAGTTGTCACTAAGATAGCAGTTAATCACCATTTGAACGAAACACACCCTCTTCTCAAATGATAAGATGTGGGTTGCTCTGGCGAAACGCGTGGAAAATCACAAATGAAGATTTTGATTTGAATATTAGCCTTTTACTGTACCTTGAGTTTTGAAGGTCAATTAAGTGCAATAATTTGTGGTTAATTGATCACATTTTGCTATTACACACTAATTGATCATATTTTGCTATTATACACTAAAAATATAAGCATCTTTAAAAATAATTGGCAGCTAATTTATACTACCAGATGTTCAGTGAACTGCCTTGAATTTTCATATCTTAATGGAAAATGAAGAAAGAAAGTGTGACATAAATCACTTGAAAGCTGAGATTATAGAGAAAATAAAGTATGTAGTAAGCTCGATTTTGAAATTAGCTATTTTCTGCTCATTTCGCCAGAACACCCCCAAAATGTATGGTAGAGAAATGAAGCTGCTTTATTTTGATTGTATACTGTCATTCACTACGATTTTGTGCATAACAATTCTAATTTTGCATCTTAAACGGTTTCTTCTAATTAGCTTTACTCTCATAGAAAAAAGGGAACATAAAATCCACCCCACATAGATGAATTGTGTCCAAAGGGGTTGATTTCAGCAGTGGTTTTTCCCCTTCCTAATTTTCTCAAATGAATTTCCTGATATCCTTTTTTCTGGGATACTCTATCAGGAAACACTATCAAACACAGTAAGACAACATTTTGCCATGTGAACCATTTCTGTATGGTAATTTGTCATGTACTATCATTTCTTTTCTATATTACACAAAAAATGATTCACAACTTTATTTTCTATGTTGGCAACTTATCAAGTCGATAGTTGGATATCATCGAAACTCATTGTCTCCTTGTGATATTGAAAATTTGCTGGCTATGTTGACCGTCTGATGGTGTCCCCATTGCACTAACTTTTGAAAATGCACTAGTTTGGAGTACCAGTGAAATCCAAAGTGGCAGGGACCTCCATGCGATGTCAAAGGCTTAAGGCAACAATTTTTAATACCAAATTCAAAACAAAACTGGAAAAATTGCCCAATATAACTCTAGAAGACATTCTAACCTTTCAAGAGAAAGACAACAAAGTACATTTATTGTTTATTTGTTAAGAATAACTATTTATAGTATACTTCCTCTATAACAATGCACATAATTTATGAAAGGAAATAAATTCCCAAATCATAAAACTGTATTCTTTATTGCTTAAATTATATGAACAAGAGTGTTGAGAAATCCCATAGTCAAAGTTTTGTAAGAAAGTCACAGAATCACCAGTGCACCACACATCTTCTGTGTTGAATCGCATTGTGTCTTGCATCTTTTAGTCAGATTGGAGTGATGATAGACACCGGAGAAGCAAAGGAGCAGCATACAATGTCCATGGCTTGCAACAGCTATGCTACAACCAAAAACTTCAGTATTGTGAAATTTTGTTCCCCGAGATATCCCTTAAGACTGTTGTCAACCCATCATTTCTTTTTGTTCAGTAACTCAGCGACTTCATGAAATTCATGTGAAAGTATACATTATAAAAGTGAATTTACATGCTGAACACAATGGTGATGTTGTTTTTGACACAAACCTATGATTTTGACAAGATAGGGCCAAAATACATATTTTTGGCAGCAACAATTTCTGGAAAGGCTGCAAGAAGTTTGCTTAAGTAAAAAATGAAACTAAATTACTTTTAAGGATCTAGAAACCAATGTCCTGGGCCAGTTTTCTCAATATTTTTTTTTATTTTGAATACATTTTGTGAAGTGTTGCCAAAAACAAGTCAAAGTTGACCATTTTTGTTGCAAATGGCCACCTTTTGACTATTTTGGGCAATATTTAATAAAAATAAGTTATTGATAAAAAAAAGTGAGAAAAATAATTTTGGAATTGATTTATAGATACTAAAAAGTCATCTAGTTCCAAATTTTAGTTAGGCTTTCCAGAAATATTTGGTGCCAAAAAGATGTATTTTGGACCTAGAGACAAGGTGAAAAACTGACATCACCTGCAGAGGTATTTACTCCATTAAATAAACTGGATTTTGCAATCCAGCATTTTTGAAATATGCAAACTTGACTGCCCTCCTAAATGAGACCCTTCAAAAATATTGAAGGGCTCAACTGTGTGTCCCAGAAAAAACTCTTATAATCTTTGTGTGCAATTTTCTTGGGTTTAACTGATAGTCAGAAAGTATGTAAAGGTTATAGTCCATGATGAATTGAACTTTCAGATACCGTTTATTTCATTTCAATCGGTAGTGTAAAACAAAAATTATGTTTTATCAAATATTTGGGTGGATTTTTGCCTGGTCCAATTTCATGATTATAGGTGTTTCTGAATGGAATAAAAATGGGTCACCTTGAAAAAATGATCATATCTGTTTTGTTTTAACATGAAATTTGTTCATTTTTTCAGCACAAATAAAAGAGAGCATGCACATAATAAATTAGTAAACATTGTTACGGTTGAGTGAGCAGATCAATGACAATACTCAAAAAAACTTCATTCAAAGGGAACTTACAAATTCGTGAAATTTGACCAGAAAATTTTACATCCAAATATTTGACAGAGCATGACTTTTGTTGTACACTTCCAATTGAAATGAAACAAATGGTATCTAAAATTTCAATTCATGGGCTATAAAATGTGTCCTTTACATACTTTTGAACTATCCATTAAACCTAAGAAAATTACTTGCAAAGATTGTAAGGTTTTTTCGGGGACACCCTGTACATTGGTCAATATTTTGTTTTCATTTTGTATTTAAGTTCTATGATAGATTCCTTTTATGTTGGCAACTATTTTACTCAGAATTACCATAAAGATACACATTTTGATAAAAGAATAGGATAAGATTCAGTGTTATTTCTAAGAGTCAGATTTGTTCCTAATTTAAATTTAAGAAATTTATGAATTTGAAAAAAAAATCCAAAATTAACATATATATAGCATCTATAGTTATATTCACAATTATGCCTAATGATTAATCTATCATGTCTATCTGAGACTCAAAAGTTCAAAAATGCTGTACAGAAATCTATTGAGAATTACTTAGGCCTAAACATCAATGTACTACTTATATGCATAAAATGTATTCGGTAAAAACTGAAAAAGAATAACATCTCATCTGTTGGTTTCATTTCTGCTACAGAAAATGCCTCCCCCCTCGCATCTCATCCTATCCAGTTTGTGGCGAGTTCAAGCCCCGCAACGGCCAACAGGTTATGTCCTTGGGCGAGACAATTAATCTCAATTACTTTGTCGACCCGAGCAATATTGGGGAGCTGTTATGGGAAATATTACAATCTAAGTGCAGATTGAGTGTGCACCTGGCCAGTAGCACCTCAACTTGATGCGAACTGACTGTGACAATTTCCTGACGGCAGCGTAGTAATAGGCAGCAGCACTCTGAGAATTTGTTCACAAATTTAGTAGCACTATACAAAAGTTGTACATTATTATTATTTAAATATCTAGCCCTCTATAATCCATTCCACATATTTGCACCATCCGTCTGCAGTGCCCCTAACCTAAGATACCTTGCCCCTACCCTAGGATATCTAATCCTATACAATCTCTTGCCTTCTATTGAAGTTTCTGGTATCTGTCTGCGGCAATGGTGTAGTTTGAAACTCTGTTTTCACCATCGGTATTCTCAGTGTTCCCAACCTGTGCCCAGGTATCTTACCCTGTCCAGTCTTTCAAGCCTTCTATTGAAGTCTCTGGTATCTGCCTGCTGACCGGACACTTCCACCTCCGTTTTCACCATCCGTGTTCTCAGATTTTCCACTTCTCTATGTATCGAATCACATTCCTCATGAGTCTGCCGTTTACTAAAAAAAGTAAAACAGCATATAGTCATTATTACCATGTTAGTATTGGCATGATTAAGAAATAACCTCTAGAATTTTTTCTCTATGAACACAATGGATATAATATAGAAAAACAGAACTCATAATTAAACTGCAATTTTGTTACTAAAAATCCCTTAAAAGTTTAAAGGTGAGATTGTCATTTTTCTAAACTATCAACTACACGGAACAAAATAAATAATAATCTTGTTTCACGTAGACGGAATTAATGGACCAAATAATCCAACTGTAACAAGGACAAAATAATTGATAATTAAATCTTGACTACCAGTATAATAATATACTCACAAACCCTAGAAATAACAAACATCACCCTTAAAGCAATACTATAAGATTTTGATCAGAAATGATTTTGAGTAAAAACAGCTAAAAATAAAGATATGTGACTACCTCAATGCGTTATAGTGTATTTTGTAACAAACTTGTATTGCCACAGAAAAATGGGTAAAAAGCACATGTGTGCTTTCCTATACTAATACACGTGGAATTAAATTCCAGATCCTGAATTTAATTCAACAAATGGCCATAACAGACAAAGTAAGCATATTTTAGCTAAATCGTTTGGGGTGATAATATCTACCAAAAACAAACCCCAATAAGCTAAAAAAATCAAAACTCATGGGTGACAGGGGGCGCTTCATTTATACACTCCATAGTATTGCTTTAAGATAGATTGTCACGAACTGGTATACAAGATTCCTTATTTTTACTTCATCCTTACCAACCCATACAAATTGAGAGTATAAACATTCAAATTCAAAATGATAAAAATATTGAATGTACACTTTCATTTTGAGGAAAATGTGCAGTTGTGAGGAAATGGTTTTCTTAAAATGGGAATTGGATTACCCCTCTCATAAACAGAATTAAAGGTTCACCATGGAAAGATCAAGCTGGTAATAAAAACCAAAGTTATAAAAATTGAAAAAATAGTTTACCATTTTAAACATTTTGCATAATGGTAAATATGTTACATAATTGTAAATATTTCACACCATGAGGAAACTTATGAATAAAAATGGCTATAAAATTGACAAAGTATATTTCACCTTTTGCCGTTTCTTTATTGCTTAACATAAATACTTTTAAGGGTCACCTCTATTCAATCAATCTTGCAATGTCAATTTTGATGTGTATTTTAAAACTGTGGATTTATGATTATCTCCAACAACTTTTTTCTGCAACCTCATAATTTGATCTGAATGGAAGTGTTTTATTTTTATTTTTCAAATACATGTTTACAGTTTGGTATTGATTTTTTTAATGATTTTTCATATTATGCATAATGTACAATTGCTCTCATCAGCTACCCAACCCTTGATGTACCAAACGTCAAAAAATAACAAATCACAAAGTTAGGCAAATTATTAAGTCCAAATATGTCATAAACCAGAGATAATGATTACAAAATTGTTGCCATGACAACAAGTGCTCAGTGGCTTGACATATTAATAATGGGATTGGATGTGAGGGGTACCAGGTTAAAATCCAGGTGAAAACTCACCATTTTTAGCTTTCAGATTTCTTAGTGGCTTAGGGGGATATGGTTAAGTTACAGCTAAATAAATCTTTGTTACTTGATTGGCGCATCTTGGGTCACGTGTCATTGGTCATTTGATCCATTTGATAGTAAACGTCACCAACTGTGCAACAATGGCATGCAAAAATTTTGATACATTGCACAGTTACCTTTTTTTCGTAAGACGCAACATCAGTCGCGGGTGTAATTCTAAATTGAGTACACACACTTGCACAGTCCGCGAGCGCAGCATAAGACGCGTCGTTGCATTGAAGCCGGCATGTACAGTACCACATTTGTTGTCTCGGTTTGTTTTGTTTACAAAGATTTATGTAGCTGTCATATAAAACAAATAATGAATGTTTCTTATTTGTGTCAATGGAACAAATATTTAATTTGGTGAAAGATCAAAGTATACCCCATTCAACTCGGCTTCACCTCGTTTGAATGGAGCATTTGATCTTTCACCTCATGAAATATTTGTACCATGGCACTCATAAACATTCATTATTTGTATAACATTTCACCAATTGTTATTTAGGGCTATAAAAACAACTTAAAGGGACTGGCCTAGATTTCACCAAGAATTAAAAACATGAAAATGCTCTAAATAAAGCCTAAAAGTATAGTAAAATCCCCCAATGTGCAAAAATCTACACATAAATGGCTCAAATTGAGAGAGAATTAATTTGCAATATATCAAATATCGCTTAATTAATTTGCAATATATCAAATATCGCTTGATTTTCTGCTTTAAACTTATCAATGGTATTGGTCCTCAATCTTTCCTCCAATTTTTCAAACCTTCTAAGATAAATGAACTTAGATTTCTTCACACAACTTCTTGCACTAATACTTTCTTCAATTCTGTTTTTGTTTCCTTTCCAAGATTATGGAATGAGCTGCCTGTTTCTGTTAGATCATCATCATCAGTAAATCTCTTTAAGACTGCTTGTAAGGATAGCTTACCTAAATAGTTGTGGCAACTTTATTTGCTTGAATTTCATTTTCAGTTTTACTAAAGTAACAAAAGATTGTGTGTTTATCATATTTTTATTTATTGTACATTACTAAGTATATAAGGAAAGGGAAACACATCCTGTGTTTGGACTTTACAGTCTATTTTTCTTTTCCTTGATTGTCATATTATTGCATAATTTTGTTTTACATTGTTTGTAATTTATGATGATTAAAATACATATTATTATTATTATTATAATCATTCTTTGATGGAGGTGGTGCTATCCTGTGTTTCCTAAATCCTAAATTTGTACCTCAGATGGATTAACTAGATAAAAGATCAGACAAAGCGCTAGGAGATAATTTAATACATATTAAAAGAGAAGCAATTTCATCTATAGTATTTTTTTCAAACCAGGGCAAGTTATGGGTCTTTCCACTCATGGTAAGAGGTAAAAGGATTTGCATTCATACAACCAATAGAATTGAAGTTTTGGGAAAGGCCATATAATAAAAACATTATGGTATTCGTTATCTGATTCGAAGCAAAAGCTTTGAAGGTGTTTGTTATCATATGATTACTACTTCAAACGCATTGTTCCTTCGCTGATTATAAATTAATATCATATTTATAAAATTACATTACCTCAACGAAGCATGGTTTGAACATTTAAATGTCTATCTTATTGTACAGATATATTTTTGTGATGATGAAAATAGTTAAAGAAAAAGAAGAGCACGCATGACACATTGACATTTTCATTTGGCCTTTTGGATCACGTTACATTGATCCGAATATCAATTCTTTTCAAAACATCCGAACCATATAAAAGTATTTCATGCTCATTACTCTGTTAACAGCTTTTGGGTTTATATACCAATGATCTTTGCTGTACAAGTAGTCGATTTAGTTGCCCCACAGTGCATACTCAGGCCTATTATAAACCAAACTTCATATTAATTGCAATGCATGCAGGGATTGTACTCATTGATGAGACGATCCTTGTCCTTATCTAATCAAAAATATGTGACCCGTCATATCGAAAGGTACCTTAATACCGGCATAGTTAATTACGAGATACAGGCCATTGAAGCTGAGCATAGTCAAAAATCACGTCCAAGGTCGAATTTCTAATTTCATCAGAAACGTTATCTTTGAAGTGTATTCTATCATATTAATCAGGTTCCAACATCCAAAACATAAGACAACTGTTTTAAAAACCGAGATAAAAATCCTTTCTCTAATTCACGTTTAACCAGTACAGAAACTTTAAACTTGATTTTCTCAGAACTTTAGTTTTCGGAGTCAGCCCGATACCTTTTACCAATTTGGATGTAACTTTGTAATCGAACATCCAATAACCAAGAGCAAGGTGTCATTTCAAAGCTTAAAATAAAATCTTTCAGATAAGACCAAAAACTCAATTTTAATTTTGTCGACCTTCAGGTACCTTTCGATATGACGGGTCACATATGTTCTCCCTGTGTCATTATGCATGAGGTGCCTAGACTTTAAGAAAATACTATAAAATAATTTGTTTCCCATCACAGGTGTAGAAATAAGATCTTTTTAAGTTTTCAAACTAGGAACACTGTTTTCATACCATTTTTTTTTGCGCCGTTTTAACAAATTAAAGTAGGTAAAGAATTGCAATTTTCTCCAAAATATTCCTCAAAATCATGAAAAACTACTTGTAGGTTATAGTATTATAATAGATACTTCATTTACCCATTACTTGGCAGGAGAACGTTGATTTTTCACACCGCTGACACACAAATACATTGACGCATAGTTCATATTC
>JXSR01S028824.1:34187-60813 GCA_000969725.1 Ophiothrix spiculata
CAATAATACATGAGTGATACAACAAAAAAGGAATGACAAATAGCAAAAAAGTCGGTGGCTAATTTTAGCCACCGAGAACACATGCGTTGTATTGGGAGAACTGTCAAACCGTAATGGCTGCCGTGGTCGTCTAATATTTTCCCAATTGAATAACGTTTCGGACTAGCGAGCCTTCGGACTAGCGAGCTTTCTGACTAGCGAGTCGTCGGACTGGCGAGCGGACCCCTAAAAGCGGAAATTATGAAAAAACACTGACACTGTATATTCACCGAGGGTACCTCTGTAGATTGACCGACCGACTGTTGTACGGTTGTTAATACAAAATGCGAAATGCTTACCCTTACTCTGGCTAAATTAGTTTCTGTTTCCCTCACAATTGACGAGACATTTCTCTCCCAGTCGTGTGACATTATTACATCAGGGTTTATGTTCAACTGCGACGAGAAATTGTATTTTTATTGAGCTTTTCTCGAATAAAATCGGTCGTTACCGTAAACAACAAGACGCCATTTTTAGCTTGATAGGTTAAGGGCGATCCCCACTAAATTATACGACCCTGAAAACAGTAAGGTTTATGTCGAGACTGTTTTTTCATGTCGACATGTCGGAATAATTTGTTGTCGACGTGGACATAAAGTTGATATCAAAGAGTGGGTTTTTGAGGGGAAAATGAAATTGTTTGAAAAACCTTAATGACCCGTTTTAGACGAATACTTACATATAATGTACTGGTTCTTTCTGCATACGACAATATGGATGATATAAAATTGATATTTTGTAATTTTTTTGTTGTAAACCATCGTAAAAACTTTAAAAACGGCTGTAAATGAGGAACAACTAATAAGCATTTAATTATTTATGAATCACTTTAAAGCACTACTGCTAATAAACAGCCATAAATTGACAATTAAACATAAGTTTTTATAAAATTTTACTTGTCCAGTTTTGTCGACAAATGAGATTTCATGTCGACATGTTGAGATATGATTTATGTCGCCATTTATGTCGACATAAGGCATGTCGACAGAAACCTTAGAAAACAGGATACAGATACAGGATAATGACGCTTATTTCTCAACTTAGCAATACCATACAGTTTTGAAAAATGAAGCGCCCTCTGTCACCCATGACTTTTGATTTTTTTTGGCTTATTGTGTTTAATAAAAATGGGAGAGGTAGATCCAACGGACAAGGCGTTTGTTTTTGGTAGATAGATATGAATACCCTCCAAACGATTTGGCTCAAAGATGCTTACTTGTTCTGTTATGACCATTTGTTGAATTAAATTCGGGATACATGCATTTTATTCATTTTTGGTGGCAAAACATTTTTTTTTCACAAAATACACTTGAAAACGCTTTTAGATAGTCACATTCCTCCATTTGTATGTTATGGTTTCCGTGGTATTGTCTTAGAATGGTTTAAAAGCTATTTGCAAAATCGAAAACAGTATGTTAGTATGATAATCATGATTTAGATTTTTAGAACATCTTGTGCGGTGTTCCTCAAGGGTCTATACTGGGTCCACTTCTCTTTATTTTGTATATAAATGATATCACAAATACCTCGGAAGTTCTTAACTTTATTCGTTTTGCTGATGATACTACAATTCTCTACTCGCATAAAAATATCGTAAATGAAATTAGTTTGATAAACAACGAATTAAATAAAGTAAGCAATTGGTTCAAAGCCAATAAATTATCAGTTCACGCAGGAAAAACAAATTATATGATTTTGGGCACCCCTCACATGACAAACACCGAATGAGACCACCCTTGAAAGAGTAAGCTATACTAAATTTCTAGGTGTACTGATTGATGAGTGTCTCACATGGAAAAAACACATAGAATGTGTATCAAAAACAATTTTAAGACACATTGGCGTCAAATTGAAATATTCATATCCTTCCAGAATACTTCGAACATTATACTGTACTCTTGTGTTGCCGTATCTTAGCTACGGAATTCTTATTTGGGGAAGTGCACATAAAACTTATCTTGACAAATTGATCAAGCTGCAAAAATGGGCCATAAGAACAATTTCAAATAGCCATTATAGGGCGCATACGCCACCATTGTTTCACAATTATGAACTAAAATTTAACTGTTAGTGATATCTACAAAGTGGAACTAGGGGTATTCATGTTTAGAGTTTCCATGAACGAATTGCCAACTTCCTTTAAAGACTTTTTTCTAAACGCAGGCAAGTCCACGACTATCAAACAAGACATGTCAACAATTTCAACATTACAAACAATAAGAAAACATTTTCAGATCGTGCTATTCGCACAACCGGTCCTATTCTTTGGAATTCACTTCCAAATAGTATGAAAGAATCCAAATCAATAAAGCATTTTCGCAAAGAAATGAAAGAATCTATTATTCAAAACTATACTCATGATTAGCCAATTCTTGCAGTTTACTATCGAGCTCGTCGATGTCCTTGTCTTGTTTGTACGTCTTGGTCCTTTTTTTTTTTTTTGCTATTGTTATTGTTGTTCATTTTGAAGGGGTAGGCTAATTTCTGGCCTCATTGGCTTTCTGGTCTACTCCTACATTTTTGTTTATATTTCTGTTGCTTTTTGATGTATTGTATTTTAATGGAAATTGATATGATTGATATGTTTTAATATAAACCATTTTTGATCAAAAAGCATCATTTTCTGATGTTTTAACTCTAAAATTGTGTTTTTATATTTTTTAAAATAGATTTTTCACATTTTGAGAAAGAGCACCACGCCGGGCTCGAACCAGACCTGTAGCCAGGATTTTTTCAAGGGGGTGCGGGTTTTCCAAAGGTAGACCTTTAAGTTTTGGAGGAAAATTGTTCGTTTGATGGACCCTAAACTAATTTTGGTGGTTAAAAAAAAAAAAAAAAAAAGGGCCAGTAGTTTTACAAGTTTTTCTGTAATAATTTATCAAAAAACAACATATCATTGCAGCAGGTATTTTGGTGCTTTTGCGGTTGTTTTTGAGGATCTTTCGGGGATTTTTCGGGTCCTTTTTTTATACAAAATTTGGGGTGGGGGTGGGACGCCCCCGGCGCCGCCACCCCTGGCTACAGGCTTTGCTCGAACCCACGCCAAAGGTAGTATCAAGATGATTGTGTAGAGTGCCTAGGCCACGGGACCAGCTGCCAGGATGGGTGACATTTTCGTATTTAGCCAATCACTGACGGGGACCCGACCCTAACTCATGCAGTGACCGGGGACCCGACCTTAACTCACTAATCATGGCCCGACCCTAACCTTGACCCTAAACATGCCCAAACTCCCTACCCTAACCCAAACTCAGTAACCGGGGACCGACCCTAACTCAGTTACCGGGGACCCGACCCTAATTCACTAACCCTGACCCTAAACATACTCAAAACCTATCCTAAACCTAACCCTAATAATGTACGGGACACACACCACCAATCGAAACTCCCATTGAAATACATGCAAAAATATATTATATTTCCATGCATGGGGGTCTTCCATCTCGTTTGCACGCTACGGGAACATGCAGCCCCTATCATTTTTTACCCGTTTTTTGGCCCGAAAACGCGATATTGTCATTTTACCGTTCCAAGGGTCTACTTTTTTGTGACGATTAAAATAATAAGGCAAACCGAAAGTGCGGTTTTGGCGACACTGGATAATATAGGGGGCATTCGGTGAGGAACGGGCTAAAAAATAAGGGGTCATCCGGGGTAAGAGCATGAATTTTGGCATTCTGTGAGAGAAAATACAAAAATATGACGGCTCAAAATTAGAGTTCGGCATGAAGATGGGCCGATTCAGTGAGCGAAATTTGGCATCAGTCAATGCTTGAGAGAAAAATATAAAAATTTATGGGGTCTTTTGGTGAGAGCACATGCAATGTAAAAATAGGAGTTTTTGGGTAACAGCATCACAGCGACGCTTAATTATATTAATAGCACTTCAAATATGATAGACTGAGCAAGATACGTCATAAGACTTGATTTTCGCCAAATAGCGATGTCAGATTGCAACAGATGTTTAAGAAACCGCATTTAAATTGCAGATAAGATGGTTGATCAGATTGAAAGACATCCCATCCGTCACGATTCTGTAACATCAAGGAATTTTACTCAATATTGAGTAACTTGATAAAGTTCTTTTGTTTTGCAGGTTTTGTCCGCATATAGTGCAGTGCTTCTTAACCCTAAAAGAGCCGGGGGGGGGGGGCGGAATCCGCCCCCTCCGATTTTTTTTTATACCTCCGCCGGTTGTTATTTTTTCGCGCTGAAACTTCTGGACTTTTTACCTTAAAGCCTTGCGCTTGTTTTAAGACCATTTTTGTGAAAATCGGACCTAGGTTAGGACGTGGCGTTCCGTAATGGCACGCTGGGTTAAACGAAAAACTGACCACAAACTGATTTTCAATGCAAATTACATACAAATCGTGTTTTTTTGTTATTAGGATACACTTCCACTATGTTTTATTGTATTTATTTGATTTATTTGGAGTAAGAACAAGCCTAAGTATACTTTGACACACATTACTTATAAAAATAGCAACTTTTGCTCGAAAAAATAGCAAAAAAACCCCATGATTTTTGCGTTTTTCGACGCGACGTCACTGTGACGTCATACCGATTTCAATTTTGTTTGGTACCAATGGACTCTTGAGGGTCCTAGCTATCCACCAGTACCCTACACTTGATGTTTCGTCAATCGGTTTCCGAGATCGTAAGGGGGGGGGGAATCCCCCCCCCCACCCGGCTGTGAGGTGGGTCGAAAAAGCCCGGCTCTTTGAGGGTTAATAATACTTAGAACTATCAAACAAATTGTTACAAATTCATTGTCTTTATATTCGATGGGGTAATCCCGGACACTTGTCCGGGATTACCCCACACGCATATGAGTTACTTTTAGAGTGTTTATTCTACTAACCCACTTATAAGATACCACAATTCATACCTCAAACTAACAATCAAGTACCAAATATAATTTCGTACCTTTATTGCATATTTGTCACCCAGCTAGTCAAGTTGACTAGATATCTAGTCATAATGACTAGATATTTTGGTCAAGTTGACTAGATAATCTAGTCAAAAATGACTAGAATCTAGTGAGCTCTTATTGCACCCGGCATCTAGTCAAATTTGACTAGGCATTTTTTTAGAGTGTACTCTGACCAGTGATATTCCCCCCCCCAAAAAAAGGGGGGGGGGGGTGCATGTACCCTTTACACGTAAAAGGCTATTTGAAGCCTTTTTGAGGTTGTGTGCATAAACAAGCTATAAATTCGTAATTCTAAATAATACTATGGGGTATGCTTGAGAAAGGAATGATGCCGGAAAATGCACAGGGCCTAAATTCATTCAATACAACCGAAAATAAATTTTCACCACATTTCAGATCATGGTTTTGGACTATTGTTGAATCAATCTTAGCTTAGGTCCTCAGACTAATAAAAAAACCTCCTGAAACAACCTGTAGACTATAATTATAGTACTAAGCCATATGTCGAAATTATGGTGTTCGTGCAATTTTTGTGTAAAAACAATTTTCAATTGATTTTAGTACTTTTAAGGGTCAAAATTGAAATAAACAATGAATAAATGATTCAATTTTTTTCAAGACCTATTTTAGACCTTCAAATCCAAGATGGCCGCCATTATGTAAATTCAGCCTAAAAATGCATTCAATAATATTCTGAACTGTCAAAGGTATGACAGTGAACAGCCTCAGGTATGAAATGTCCAGGATTCTTTTCAAATGTATACCTTCTAAACAAAATCAAAATTTGTACAAAAAACAAGTTTCAAAGTCCCTGAAATTTTACCCTAAATTCAGATCTCAACAAATTCTTCTTTCAAATGGTTATTAAAATTTCAATGGTTATTAGATATCAATCAATGTCTTGCATACCTTTCATCTCGTATCATGATGTAATTTCCAACTATAGATCCCTAGTAAAAAATATTCAATTTCAGGTGTGGATAAATTGGTGTTAGGCCCCGTGCAGACTCCACTATCGTATAGCGCTGACGAAAAAATGACGTAGGTCATGGACTAAAACACACAGTTTGATTCGATGACCTAAGTCATTTTATCGTCAGTATAGAATATTCTAAGCAAAACATTCTATGCGATGGAGGAGTCTGCACTGGGCCTTATTGTTGGCATAAAAGGAGAAACATGTAGGTTCCGACATGTACCATCTTTTAATATGTGACACTTCAATGTCATAATGAGTGTGACATGATAAGGGGTGTGAGGAATTTTGTGCAAAAACTAAGAAAACCACTGGAAAATGACAAAAAGAACGATAAAAGCTAAAATTTGGCTTTCTGTTGTTTTTAAAATTAAAAGAATTTGTATCTATGGAGGCATATGACCAAAGGGTTTGGATCAAAATATTGAAATTGTGACACATAATTAGATTGAATGACCGAGATGCAACCAGTACTGGATGCAACTCATTTCCCTTGATCATGTCACATACTAGACTGACTCCGCAGTCGCCAAATAGCTGAGGGCGCCATACTTCCGGTTCCGGTCTGGCTATTTGGCTGGCCAGCACAACGCAGTGATCAGTGCGCCCGGCCGGTCGACGACGCAGGATACAGTCTAGTCACATACTGGGTTCACAGCTGACAACTCAAAAATAACAAATATAGTTGAAAAACATCGGATTTATAAATAAACTCTATTTTATTAATTTGATATTTTACATTTTGATGTCAGTTAATACTGTACAATAAGTTACTTTGTATGTACAAAATATAATACAATTGTTAAAATGAAATATTGCATTTAAAATTTGTTGTTATTATTTTTTCAAATAAATCAATGTTTTGAACATATATTACATCAATATAACATGAATCATACAGATAGATTTTAATGTAAAGAGAGTGGCTTGACTTTGGCAGGCAAATTATCAAATATTCATGTTGCAGATAATCTTCTTAAATCAAATAATAAGCATCTAGAAAAACACACAAATGATGCAATTGTAAATTTCTCATAATTCGATGGCAGATTTTTTGCAATTATTATTGACATTTGTGACACGTACAATGGGGGCTTTAGGTTTTCTGTTACTTCAACATAACTCATCTTCACCTTTGCCTATGTTCAAACTGTCGAGATAAAATATACCCTGTTACCGCGATCATAAGAACATGTTACCTTGATCATAAGAACCGTAAGGAGGACCATTGTAATTTTTCACCACATCAGGATTTGAAGTGGAGCTGAGGGGGTTCTTATGATCAAGATTATAGGGTAGTTGTCATCAGAATTGCTTTATCAGTCATTGAATTCAGATAAGAGACTGATTTCATGAACGATGCTAAAACTTTTACAAACCAAAAATCTATCTTTAAGGCAATTGTACATTTTTTAAATGGTTTTCAATTTCACTAACCCCATTTTTACTTTGTGATGAGAAAAAGGTTTTATCTACATGAACAAGACTATCACAAATTTTGCATTCATAATGTTGCTCTCATTGAAGAGCTCTCTTAATACTCAAATCAGTTACTTTTGTTTGTTAATTGCAAACTCCAACTTTATCACTGCAAACCGGAAGGTCATTGAATTTGAGCTGCCATAATCATTAGCAATGTAATAATTAAAACTTTAGGCTTGTGTATTGAACTAGCCTTTCAACAACTATATGGCACAAAATAAAATCATGTGATGCCAAAACTTTGTATATCCTGCAGACGCTCATAAGCAGCTGCAAGATATCCATTACTAACTGCACCCCTTGCTAGGAATTTGCAAAAGTTTTGGTCAAATCAATTTCTCTGGAAATCAGGGGGAAAATTGATGAACTTCAGGTTTCGTGATGAAATTTGTGATGAACTAACGATGTTAGTGAAATCGGTCCTTGGTCGGTCAGCCAGTCAGTCTATGAGTCTGTAGGTAAACACTGGTTTTGTGTCATGTCTATATAACTCACCAGGGTCCAGCAATGCTCAGCCATTTGCCTTTGCAGTTGCTGCTCAGGCTCAGGCGAGATCCTCCCATTTTACTCTTTGGCTATCGAATTGTGGTCTGGGAGGAAGGTAAGCTTAATTTTTCATTGTCTTTCATTTTGTTTATAATCTACTTTTTAAACTGGAGACAAGGACTTGACAGGCCTCTGGCTTATTTTCTTGTTCTCCTCCGCAATGTTTATACTAGTTAATATGCAATTATGTACACAATGTATTTACATGTATGTGGAAAGAAATAAAATTATGTTATGTTATGTTATAGGACAAAGAAGATCTACCTTGGGCATGTCCTGTGTCTCCCCGTTGAAGAGTCAGTTAATAGATAAGCACTCTACATATCATCACTTGGCAAAAGGAGACCTGCCCTACCTATCCTGTATCAATCAAGTCCTGGGAAATGATGATGCTGTGTTGTCTACTGACCAAATTGGTATAATTGCCCAAGATAGATGTGCCAGGAGGAATCTTGTAACCGCCTGCTCTGCAATCGACCGATGATGATGATGATGAGATCTACAACAAGGTCAATAAGTCGCATGATAATTACAAGGTCAACAAAACAAGTCTTGGTCAATATTTATATAACAAGCAGACTCTCTCCTAGCCCTAGACACTTCCTTAGCAGACTACCAAGATCGGTAGGAAAGTACCTGATCCCACAACCTCTATATTAAGAGTCCTATTCTCTAACCGGTATGCCACGCTCACGTCTTGTAGTGTGAAGTCCTATTGAAGCAAGTCTATGTAATAAGTCTCAAATTTTGTGATGGCTTCCGAAATAAAATGATAAAGCAAGGGTCAATCAATCCTAAATAATCTTTGTCAACAACCTCACAAAAGTGAGAGACATAGAGCAAAAACGTCTTGATACTAAGTCACTAATCAATGTCATATGTATTATTATGTATTTATGTAATGTCAGCATATGTCTTTTTGGTCTGTCAGGTCAAAATGGCAAACATATACATCTTGGTGCTTTTGGTAAATTTACTTACTTACATTTAGGATGCTAAGATACAAATTCACTGGATGTAACATCATGCACTTGTGAATGAGCACATATTGTCCCAGAAATTTTTTTTTTGACAACATGACCCAGAGTGCATTTTTGAACTCTTAGTATCTTTGATTTTGCCAAAACCAAGCCACTCATCTTTCCATATTCATTGTTAAAGAAACTTTAGTACATTTGAAAATGTAGCGTTGTCATACAAGCTGCGTTCAATTTTTTGAAATCGATAACTTTTTTTGTATAAAAATGTCCACAAAATGTGGTTGGACTGCATCATTTCATGCAGAAAATATCATGGTGGAATGATAGGGATGTTTCAAATAAAGGAATTTGATTCAAGAAAATGAGAAAAGTCTTCAATTTATGACTGATTTGAGTTCCGTTGGCACCACAAAATGAAAAGAAGCCTTGTCTTAGTTTGATATCACTGTCTTTAAACTAATACAAAATGTAAGTTGCAATCAACATATAGATTAACAGTTTTATGAAACCTTATTAATCACAGTCACATGAGCTATTTCCACCCAAATCAGCTGTTTAATTATCCTGAATCAAGATAATTTTCTTGGGTGTTTTTTTTTCCAATATTGTTTGAAATGCAAATAAAAATGTTCATTTTGACACACCAATGTCAGCTGAAAAAGTACACTTAGTCTGTGATCTTTTAGTTAAAGTATGGAGTTCTACTGAAATTTTTAAATCTTAATAATATCATCATTAAAATGACATTCTGATCATTTTGTGGTGCAAAGTCACATTGATTTTGAACACTTAATCAATACATTATAAATAAGAGTACATTTGGTAAACCATTTGGCAAAAAATTCAATACATTGACTTAATGTATAGAATGTATTTTACAAATTCAGTACAAATGAGTCAAAATTTTTACCACAAAGTAGCCGTATGAATGTTGGTTTCCAACCAAAAAATTCAAGCCTGTATCCATGAAACTTTACTCTCATATTGCCAACCAACCTCTTTTTTTTAACTGCAAAGTTAATAAGGTGACTTTTAGTCGCTACCTCAAATTAACAGAGGTGCTAATCAGATTTAGTGGAGTTGCTAGCTTGAGTTGGGGAAGGTGGCAACTAGAGTTAACAGAGTTTCTGAATATGGGCTCTAAATTAAAAAAACAGAGTGTTAGATTACAGGCAGAGCAACCTGTCCAAAGCTTTGAAACCAATAACCTAGTTATGCAGGTTCACATACTTTTTTCTGGAAAAAATGACAATTTAAGCATTATTGTGTACAGTTATCACATAATTATGTAGAAAAATCTTCCATATAAATATTTTACAGAACAATCTATAATAAGAAAGAAATGTCTGAATGATCATAACATTTGAACAGTCTGGATCCCACAGTATTTTTGTTCGCTTCTCAATAAATGTTGCTATTCTCCACAGAAATTTGTGCATATAGCCAAAATATTTCATTTCAATTGTTTCAAACTTATATTAATTTTAACAGCATTTTATGTCCCTATTCTGTGTAAGTCACAAAACATTGGCAACCTAAACAAAAAAGCTCATCTTCATTCCCCTCTTCACAAAATCCTATCTCGGGTCAGATTCAGGTCAATTCTGGGTTTCACTACCTTCTGATTCTCACTTTCTCTATGCTTCACGTCATTTCTCAGAATAAAGTGTCCAAGTAAGGGGGATTTTACAACTGTCTCTGGTCAACGTAAAATTCCCACATATTTTAGTTCCTATGAGTGATTATTGACCTCCGCCTAGATCATTTATAATGATTATAACAAGTAGATACCAGTACCAGTCAAATTCATGTTAATTTCAGAAAATTTGGCTCAAGTTGGACATAATATATAGATGAAAATGTTCGTACTAGCACAACTTTCCAAAACAAGGAATAATGACAATGATGATATAATGATATTTCAACCAACAAAAACAAGTCGATTGTAAGTTTTTCGATTGACAATGTCCTGAAAATACTGCCTAGCACCTAATTCAAATACATATAGCATTTATACCCATAAGTTTGCTAATAGATCACAATAAAATACTAAATTATTAAAAATGTTCACCATAATTTAGCTGTCTTGTATGAGAATGAATATATTAATGAATTATTTAGTGGTGTGTGTTCTTAATCACCTGTCATACTGGATATTCTGAGCTTAATAGAGCCATCACTACCGCACCAATAAAACATAATATACAGAATAGAGGGCTCTCTATTGCATGTAAATGCAGTAAAACCTGATATCCTGGTTGGCCCCTAATGCTGGATTTTTTTTTTCATAAGAACTGGCTATTCCTTGCAAATGTACAAAAATATTACTGGCAAAATATCAGATATTACATTGATATCTCCTGTAAAATGTTTATATATTTACAAATTTGGATTTTAATGTCTTAAGTCTTTGTGAAATTGAAGATTTGCGATACTAGAAAACATATATAGCTTTAATTTGTTCACAAAAATGTCATTTTGATCAAAAACGCATTGTAAGATATAGATATTTTCAAATTCAATCTGTGTCTTACGCTCTCATGCTTCGTAAGTTAGTTTTGATTGCAGTGCTTTCTAATAACTCAAGAAGCAGCATCTTTAGGATTAAATTACATCTGTAACAATGCACATAGGTATTGATATTTTTGGCTTCTTTTTAATTTCCTAAAATAGCAATGCAATTATATCCTAAATCATAGTTAAGAACAAAATAAGGCCTAAAAATGTTGACTTGCCCTTAACTGGTAAAATTATTGATAGTTGGTCAGTGTTTGTTTTTTTAAATTTTTTTAATGGGCCAAGAAAAACTGAATAAGAGAAAAGCTGGATGAAAGCTTCCTAAAGGTGAGCTAAAATTCAATGTTGTGAGAAACCAGAAACTTTAAACAAAAAACGGAATATAATAGTTTTTACAATGTTGTGTGTTTAATTTATTCAAGGTATTTGTTTTATAACATATTTAACATTTTGTAAATATTGTTGTAAACTCATCCAAAATATCATGTTATTTTCATTATATTCAATGTTGAGAAAGGTGATAATTTTGGGGGAAAAAAAGAAAGAAATAGCAACCCTAAATTTTACAACTTTAGGGTCGGTTGCAAAGTCAACATTTTTTCCTACACTTAATTTTATGCACACAGTACTGTTCAAATAGCAAACATTCAAGAAAATTTATACCACTATTATTTTTTGTGAAAAGAATGTTTAATGAATGCCAGCACGACCAACATTTTTGCAAAATGTGACCCTCCATATCGAAAGGTACCTTACCTTAAGGGTCCCCAAATAAACCAAACTGATTTTTGATCTCTGACCTGGAAGCTGAGATTTTCAAGGTTTAAAATGAAACCTTGCTTTTGTGCATGGGATATTTGGTTACAGAGTTGCAACCAAATTGGTAAAAGGCATATAGCTGATAGAAGTTTTATCTTGACTTTTAACACATTTTTCTTATGTTTTAGATGTTGGAACCTGATTAATATGATAGAATACACTTTAAAGGTAAAGGTTACATTTCTGATGAAATTAGAAATTCGACCTTGGATGTGATTTTAGACTATGCTCATCGTTAATGGCCCCCATCATGTAGTTTACTATGCTGACCTTAAGGTACCTTTTGATATAGCGGGTAACATATATTGATTTTGCAAGTTCTATAGTCAGTCAATAAATGTACATTTTAAATTTGTGTAATTATGATGGAATTCCCTTTGTGAAAATAAAACCATATAAAAATAGACAGCGTATAAGTGATAAAGTTTGGCGAAGCAAAATTTACAGTTCCAGCAATTTCATTGGCTATATCTCCAACACGATGCAAGTCTCTTGCGCATGCTACAAGCAATGTATCAAATTTAATGTGTAGCATGGGAAGAGACCAGCAGTGAGTAATGTCAACCAATGAGGAGAAAGTGAGCTCAATTTGAACAAAGCTTGGTTGTGTCAAATCAATTAAAACTTATTTAAGGAGAAACCGATTAAAAATATAGACAAACAGAAGTTGAGAAACATATAATACTGAAACACAATGGATAAGAGGTAATCTCTGGGTCAATTATAAGCAAATAAATAATGACGTTAAGCAAATAAATAATGACGACATAATGGGAAATATGTGATAACTGCCGCTTTGTTGTCACGGCTGGAAGTTATTGTACTTTTTAGATTTTTTTTTTTCATTTAGAGGTGAATATCAAGAGGGCACACTATTTGACTTGCCCTTCAGAAGGGGCACTACACAATTGTTTATCGCCATTGAAACACACATAATTCTGGCTCCAAAAGTCGTTGTTACTGCAATACTTTATTGTGAGTGGTATTATTTTTAAGCTAATTATGTTGTCTATAACATATCTTTCTTGGAGATGGCACAGAGGAGTAAACTTTTTAGCAAAATCAGCATTTTTATGGGAATACCCCAAATTTAGGGATAGCCAAGATTTGAACCACTTTCCATTAGACTAATTCGCCAGTATGAGATTTTTTGTTTTTGTTGATTTTGCAAGTTTATCTATTCGTAAGTGTCAGCTGTTTACAATTATACCGCATAAAGCAGTACAACCAGCTTATTTTACAATTAATTGGTCATAAATAGCGACATTCACGTTTTTCTAGAGAACTATTGTGGGTTGCACATTTCAGTGGCATACTAATAGTGTAGTGCCCCCTTAAGGAACAACAACATGGCAGTAATAATATACTTTATACTCCATCAGCATGGTGATTTAAGTGATTACCTATTCCCAATATCCATGCAAATGATACACAAGTTGAAACTCAAATACTTAATTAGGGAAACATCAGACAAAGTCTAGAGATTTGTGTTACAGAGAGGAAAGGAATGAGTCGGCTATTCCACTGAATTCCGCACATCATACGAAAAATTGAAAGATTCTAATTAACAAACAATTCTGTATATATAGTTGCATAAAACAAGGATTCAAATTTTCATTTTTTGTTGAAATTTGTATGGTTTCTCATGAATTCTTGTGGGACTTTCAAAAGTTTTCAAAATTTTTCATAAGAAATTAAGGTTGGTTTAATTGATTCAAAACTCAAAAATCTTTTACAGGTTTTATTTGTATTTTAGTGATACTGCTTAGATTTTAATCAAAAATCAATTATGATGAGTTTAACTGGATTTTAATCTATATTTAATCAACAAGTGTACAGTGCAAGGAATCCAACGCAATTGGCCATTTCAATTTCATATATGTGAAAGGGCTTGGTTGAACCTTAAAAACAAAGAAGCACTTAATAATTGTATTTTCGGTTTATCAACATTAAAAACATGTGACACTAAAGTCGATGTCATAAATCCTCAGACAGCGTAGACAAAAATGCAGGGTGCAGGTTGAATTTAAAAGCAACATGCCCTGCACTCTGGATTTTTGTTTACACTGTCTAAACACTACCCTTATGGAAGATTCACTGTAGCAATTTCAAAGGGGAGTGTGTATTCTAAGCATAGACACAAATAATGAAACGGCCAATTGCTAATCCATTCGCAATGTTCCCTCCCCTTGTATAATGCTTACAGTAAATCTTTCTTAAGGGGAGTGTAGATTCTTGTTAAAATAACCCAATTCCCCTGTCAGACACAAATAAATGATGCAATGGCAAATTGCTAATCCATTTACAATGTTTCCTCCCCTTGTGTAATGTTTACAGTGAATGTTTCGGATGGGGAGTGTAGATAATTAATATAATGGCTAATTCATTTGCAATTCACCCTCCTCCTATAAAACGCATACAGTGAATCTTCAATGGGGAAGTGTAGGTAGATTCTAATAGTATTGGTTCAATGTAACATTTAAGTTAGTACAAAATTAACTGATTATAATCCAATCTTTTATTCCAGTACAGTTCGATGTTACATTATATTTTAAGCTGCTCGAGTTACCCGTAAAAAAGTTAAAGAACCCATCAATTGAATGTACTATATCTGGTAAACATTTAAATCGTGACAATGTTTGACCAAACACAAGTAAATAAGGCTCTTTGATAATATATATATAAGAAATTAATAAATATTACAATAAGGTGAGTAAGTTACTGTCCCATGCAGTGCTATCCCCATGTCCTTTGTTAATGATTCAATATTGAGGCTAAGCACCAAGTTCTAATATTATGCCTTGTCAAATAAGCCCCAAGATTATCAAATTTTGAAAAGAGAAAAGGACAAATACAAGTCTTTTCATTTTTCCCAAGAAGAGCCTTAATTACTTGTGTCAAGTAACTTTGTATTGCATAAAATATTAAAGCCTGTCTATTGGCATCAAAAACGAACATCGATGTATAAAAAGTCATTGTAAAAATGTGTACAACATTCAAGTCTTTCCTTCAAAACAAGCCACAATCAACCAACTATCAAAGAAGATGGCAAATCTTAGTCTTGGTTTTCCTGTCAGAAGTGGCTTTGACAAGTGGTCTTGACGCCGTGGGAGCTACATCAGTGTTCCCATTGATATCCGACGTGTGTACAACTTTGCCATTCTTATCTACGGTTTCTTCCACCGTCTTAGTGTCCTCCACCGTCTTATTTTCAGTGTCCTCCACCTTTTTATTATCCTCACTTGCTGGTTCTCTTGATGATGATGACAATGATTCTTCCGTCGTGGCTAAAGGTGCAGATTTCTTATCATTAGCAGCGAGTGGAGATACTGGTATTTGCGGTTTTCCTAGGAGTTCATGAGCTGGTGTAAGAGGTGGCGGTGTATTGGACGGCGTTCCTCCTTCAAGTGATCTCAGTTTGGCTTTCGCAACAGCTAACCTTTCCTTCTCCATTAAGGCTTTCTCATCTGAAAAGATCAATGATATTCAGGAAAATTTATTAAAAACATTGACGCTTCCATACGCCCTTTGCACAGATTCGCCATTTGCGGGAAAACCTCAGTCTCGAGCTCAATAAGTTCACAGTATGGTACATATGCAGCAAGACACTGCCTCAATTGCATGCACATAACTACATTTCATGAGCAACATAGACATGTTAAAGGGACAATTCATGATCCACTTTTCATCCTCAAGGTTACCTCTATTGAGATTTTTAGCAAGAAGAATCTTTAACTGGTTTATTTTACAAATCCAAAACCATTTTTGCAAAATGTGCTTGAAAAAAGTGAGAAAGTGTGTCATTTTCTAATTACTATCGGGACCTGACAGTAACACAGTAGCCTATGGGAACTTTTAAAATGCCAAAAAGCTTGTAACTTGAAAACGAATAGATGAAATCAAGTGAAAAATTCAGCAATTCACTCTCAAAACCGAGACTCTACTCGCAAATCTTAGACTGTGCAAAGAACAAATTATTTGAAGTGAATCAGTTGGAAGAACCTTTCTAATTATCCAAAGGTGTTTGAGCGCTTTTGTGCAGGGAATTCAAATTGATGCCATGAGCCAGGTGAATAGCTCAGAGTGGGTTAGTTTATATAATTTTTTGAGCTACCGAATATTTGGTACAACCAGTCTTTGTTATCGTATAATCTGATATATAATTCCAATGCATCGTCTAATCAATAATGGATGCTTGGTGTTTTAAACCATCAAACACACTGGAATTATATATTATATGGATTACAAGACTTGTTGCATCAAATATTTGTATAAACCGACAGAGTATCAACTTGAATTGTCTGCACAAAGCATGTGTCCTAAATTAATTATCATGACTGCAACATCATTTCTACAATTTGTTGGGATTATGATTATACCATTAGTTGCCATTCTATTTAGATGAGCTGATGTTAAGCCACACACTATGCACTTATACCTCTATTTTAGCAGATTTAGCTAACAAAAAAAACCCACACATCAATATCTCACTGACATTTGATGCCCTACCAAACTTAATTGAAACCTACCTTGTTCCTATTTTCTTTTCTATGTCCAGTGATGTGTGTACCAAGAACAAAATAGGGAACCTATTTTCTTAAATCTCAAATGATATTGATATAAAACAGATTGCCACAAAATGTTCATTCCAAACGTTTGTTTTACATGGAAAATAGTATAATCTACTTCTAAATTTTGCAATTGTGAAAACACAGCAAACTCTGACTTAACTTACTCCCATGAAATTCATCTAAAAGGTGCGAGTACTATCAAAGTGTATTTTGGACATATAAATATCAGTCTTACCAGCTGAAAGTGGTCCTGGGATAGCAATGAAATGACAAAAATTGAATATATTAGCTTATTTTACTCATGATCCATTCACTGACAATCCTAAAAACAAGTGTACTACCAAAGGACTATTTCCCAATGATATTCATGTTCTTTCACCTATTTACAACATATCATATATTTTCCTTTTTCCAATTAAAAATGTACTTTTAAACCAATTTAAGAACTTGTTGTCTTTACATGGATATTTACTCATGGCAATATACTCAAAGAGATTACATGCAAGAACATGCTAATGTTATCAAAATTGTCCACTTTTCTGTTAGTTAAATACCTTTGAAGCGACAGCTAACACATGCTGAAATTCATTGTTTAAGTACTATTTAGCTCTACGTGACCTTACCTCAAGTGCAAAGAGATACAAATGTACTTGATACCTTTTGATGCATGAGTGATAATTTTAAGCATTGTAGAACTAAAGCAAAGACTACATTTGAAGAGAATGGTATAATTTAAAATTCCAATATAGTAAGCATCATGTTTTGCTCTGAAACATGTTCTTTATCACATAATAGTAGGTCTCCTTTGCTGAGGAGATGATAAAATTCAAGCAGCATTCGTTTTAAATCAGAGGCGATAATAGTTTGTTCAATCTTCTAAGCTGTATACAAATGACAGCATATGACAGGTACTCCATGTATTTTATGCATATATTTATCCATACATAGAATCTATACTCTTGAATGATGTAGAGGAAGCAAATCTACATTACAGAATTAGTAACAAATCATCAAGCAAGCAAAAGCTTTACAGAAGCCTAAAGTTTGTCCAATCAAATATATACGGTACCCATTCAACATCAATTTCAACAAAAATTCTATCAATATCTATTACATATATCAATATATCTATTTCTTTGTACAAAATAAATACCAAATTATGTCATTGAATATAAGATCCTGGTTTGATATGAAACATTTAAGGCTTCTGCAAAGTGATAAAAAGAAAAGTCATGCAAAATATAATACTACACTGCTAAATTCCTTTTCAAGTAACCACCACCCTGCACTGTGCCTAGCGGTAGTAACTACATAGTCACTGCTGAAGTCACTATGTACCAACAGTGTAGAGAGGTGACAACTGGAAGAGGAATTTAGCTGTGTTTATTTCAAAGAATATGAAAGAAATGAAGAAAGACAAAGGAGATGAGAAAAGATCATGCATTCATGCCTACATGCAGAATCATCAAATACTTGCAATCCTGAGAAAACGTTACTTGATATTACAGGTGGAAAATTACAAATGAGATTTAATCAAAAACAAGATCAAACTATAAAAACCAAACAAAGGGTAGGTCGAGGTGTATTAATCAAATTCAATTCCTAATTAAATATGGTTTTCAACAGCACAAAAATGAAATTATCCAGTAAAACTCCAAATCAAAATAATTATCTGATAAAACTTAAAAACATGATGCAGGAAAAATAAAAAAGAGACTATAGAGTATTCATGGTCACAGGTTGGTATAGGTAACACAAATTGTACACACATTCAGTTCTGCAAATGATTAAAAAACAGGCCTGAAAATGCTTTGGCGATTTCATTGGATATTGGATGAGCTTCACTTTTTCAAGACTTTATAAACATAGGAAAAGCACATCAATATTTTTGACATGGGTGACAACAAATTCATGGTTATATGAAATGAATATTGGGTAAGAAATCTTGAAACAAATTAAAGGTAAAATTCTCATTTTAACCTTTCTATGAAAATGAAAAATTTGGTTCATTTGGCATTTCAAACTTTTTAGAAAAACATGTTTGAATGACTTTTGAGATAAAAGGGAGTCGGTTTATTCTTGAATATATATTTCCTTTTTTTATCATTGGATAATGTTTTAGTAGTTGATTGTGCATCTTTCATACAATATATGTTGAAAAGGTTAATAAAAGATGGATCCACTATGCAAAGAATGAAGGCAAGAAGGCTCAAAGGAAGGAATGATTGAAAGGAAGGAAGGAAAGAGGAAGGAAAGCAGGCACTGCCCATGATCACACCGCATTCACAACAAAAGTCAAACTTAAGATATAGTTTACTTGCTTTGGGTTTGTCCCAACATGAGCAATTAGCTTGTTAAGCTTATTAGGTATGCTCCCAGGTAAGGTTATTTCTATGGCATGTCTTGTAAGCTGCTTCTTGATATGTAAAAGACTTAATGTCAGTCCCAAGAATGGCAGATACATAGATTCAGTTTTGGATCTAGGACCCCAAAGGATACAAGCTTCATTAGAGGCTTTCTTGGGTATCCTTGGCAATTGTCCTAAAGAATGCTTTCTTTCTTTCATATTGCACAGTTTTCTTCTTGCTAAGCAAACATCTAATCCCAATAAAAAGGGTTACTTCAGACTTTTGAAATATTTGTATACCCTAAATTCTGTGAGCTTCATTTTTTGTTTCCTTCTGAACCATAGGGTAGCACATATTCTTCCCCAACCAGACTTTATGATATTCATCTTGAACCAAATTGTTGTGTCAGACTTCTTAAAGCCCACCACAAAAAATTAATCTTTAGGATAAGGGTTTTTTTTTGCTTTTCTCTTTTGATAATTGTGTGAAATTTGTATTAGGTCAACCCATTAAAAATTGTAATCTTGAATTGGCGCAACACCTCCTCCATTTTCTGGTAATGGATCTGAAACCGCAGCTTGTTTTCTGGACATTTTGACATAGAGTTACCCATATTATTCAAACAAGAGCAGCTTACTTACATCATACCCATATTCAAAACTACAAAGTTCAACAATTTAAAGCTAGGTGATGGTCATTTGTAAATAGGGTGATGTTATAGGCAATGATATAAAATATGAGGGCGGACTTACGAAGTCTACGGCTGCCCGTGTTTTCTCGCACACGTAGACATCAGGCTGCGACATCCAGCATGTACACAATTGCAAAAAATTAGATAAAAGATATAAAATTAACTCACTTTTTTCGGCAGTTATTCAACAAAAGTTTCTAGATAACAAACCAAAACATCAGCAAATTGAATCATCATTCTAAACATGAAACCAAAATGCACATTGCATAAAGAAAAATTCAAAATATTCTAAAAATATCCAAGAAATTAAAAATTGATAGTAAAATAATAGGTATGGATACACTTACTAAACTGTAAATTATGGATAAAACACTGCTGTACTAGCTCTTAGGGGCAATTAAAATTTGCAAAAACAAGAAAGTACATTTTTTCAGTCCAAATTAAAGGCAAAACCTCTTGGGATGAACTGAGGGGCAGGATTTTATCTATGGATAAAAGGGTTAAGTAAGGTGGTTTAGGGTACTGATGAGTTAAGGTCTGATTTTATTTAAATTAAAAAAAATAAATACTACCTTGGGTAAAAGTGTGGGAGAGTTGAAGTTTATTTAAGGAAAAATTCTTAAGGTTCATTTGCAATTGGTTTGGACATTAATGAGTAAGGTCTGTTTTGGTTATGTAAAAAAGCCTCGGTTAGAAAAAAAAAGGGTTCATCAATCATGAATCTTTCTAAAATTTCATCCATAATTTTCTGATTATTTATCAATTAAATTAATTTCCCAATCAATTCAAAACAATTTATAAAAACAAACAAACATGTAAATCTAAATTTGTTTTGTTTTCAATGGGGTTAATTTGGGGGGACAGACAGGTTCATTGAGTATGGAAAACAAAACAATTTGTACAAGAACACAAGACATAAATTGATAGAACACTTAAAAAATATTGACACAATGTGTGTTATGACTGGTAACCAACTTGAATGGTGTTTCAGTGCTACAGAGTTTTTGGAATTGATATTTGCTACCATCATGTGGTCGCATATGGAACTAAGATATCACATCTTCAGATGTTTGATTTTGATGGAAACAAGCTTGTTAGATAGTCATGATACATAGGCACACATCAAAGAACACAAAAATCATCAATTGATTCATAACTTTCGAAATTCTATTCCATAACCGATACAAATATTGAACATCGAACAAAAAGCTGATCAGTGCACTATAACACACATTCAAGCTAAATTTGCCCCTTTACTCCTTGCATGGTTTAGCCATCAGTGGTGAAAGTCTCATCCTGTCTGTATCATTACTTGAAACATTACATAATAAATAGTTAAGACACCAGCCAACCTGGTAATGCATCTGGGATGAAACACCGCATTCAAAAATACGAGTAAGCCCAGAGAATTGATTACGCATTATTTATTATTAAATTCTGCCTGGATGATTGACAACATTCATAAATAGATCAAATTTGAATTTCTTGCCATTGAAAATTAACTGCTTGTTAAGACTGTCAGGAACTATGGGCGTGTTCACACGAGCATTTAATCATGACTATTCTATCCGCTCATGAGCTGATTCCAAGTGTACATGCAAATAAGTATCTTGCTCATGACTATAAGTGATTTCAAATAACTTGTGTTGTGGTTGTCTCTCTCACGTCCCATTAGTGTTAACACGCAATTCGTGTTCATATGTGAATGCAAGTGCTAAGTTGACTCGCTCTATTAATAGAGCTGTCCACAACTCGTATACAAGCTAGACACAAGTAATTATGACTAATATGTGAGGACACAGCCTAATGGTGCGTTCAGACTCCAGCGATTTTATCGCAGCAACATCGCTTGATACGCAGTTTTGAAATTTTAAAGCACACTCCTTGTAGCGTGTGTAAAGACTGCGTATCGAGCAATGTTGCAGTGATGAAATCGCTGGAGTCTGAATGCACCATAAGTGCACTACAACTTTATAGAACACCTTAAATTAAATGAACCAGTTTGAGACGTTCCCTACAATGGCTAACCAGGCAAAGAGAAGAGCACGGAAAAACATCAACACAATTCACAATATTTTTGCAAAGGGGTCCATTATCATTCTGGCAAACAGATTTTCTGAAGAAAGTATTACCAGAATTGGAGATCAAAAACCTTGTATCCATTCACTCACATGTAACTTAGTTTAACTTGATGCAGTACCTGGTGAACTGGTACAAAGTGGCACAGGTACAAAGTGGCAATAATGAGTTCTAATAACCATATCTTTAGAATTAAGTAGATGATCATAAATCTTAAGGTATGGATGATGGGAAAACAGCTAGAGCACTTTAAACTAAATTAACCATATTTGAATAAATTAATCAAAATACAAAAATTATGGTCTTCCATCCATATATGTAAATCAACCTGAATTTAAAAAAATGGTTTGATATAAGCATATCATTTTCAAAATTGAATCAATGAAAGAATTATGAGCTTATTTCAATATCTAATTAAAGCAAAAAATGGATCAGAGTGGATTTTAATATAATTGTGTTTATAACACTGACGTATATCCAGCCTGAGGCAGATCATAAACTTGTGAAAAATGATTTTTGCTGATCCAAGGCAGCACATTTACTTTGATGAAATTTGCTGATATGCACTGTTCCAGAGCGAAATCCTGGGGTGGGGTGATTCTCATGTAATGTATGCATACGGTTTGGGGTATAATTTCACAAATTTAGGCTGGATTTTGTCACAGAACATATGTGCCAAAATTGTAAAACTTGGGTGTTGTTTTTTAATTTTTATAATTGCATAATTTGTACTATTTTTGTGGAGTGTTCTTAACTTTTTTGTACGAAGGTGTGCCACAATACATATAAAATGGTGATTTTGCGACCCACTGCTCTTAACATTTTTCTGCAACCCCCCCCCCCTAAATTGGTGCTTTTTGACAAATGAGCACATTAATTATGGCCACCCAGTACCTGCACACTATTATTTAGAATATAATAAGACCACACAAATAAATGCCACAGATTATAAAATGTTGTTAGTTACAAATGACAAAACAAAAAGATACAAAACATAAAAATGATGAATATCAAATAAATATCACAAAACTAAAATTCTAATTTTCGATGAGTGGATTGTGTACAAATTAATGAACAAAATGGCAAAATTTCACAAAAAATAACAAATTTCACAATGTAAAAACAAATATCACAACATAAGTAACTAAGTCTTGATAAAGATCCCAAATATGTAATAATGGAAGTTTTTAACACTATGGATTGGGTTGAAAAATTATCAGTATTGTAACAAACTGGCCCTCAAGAATGAGTAGTCATTTATGGGTCGTCACATGACAGATTGATAAAACCTTTGAAATTGTGTACAAACATCCCTGATATCAGCTTACAAGTGTCTGACCACTGTTCTGTGCTAAGTCACATTAAGTCCCACATAATGCTGCAAAGAATTTACAAGGCGGCATATATGATGGGCACACTGTCACTGATCCAAAATGAATGATTATCCTATTCGCAGAACAATCTATGATCTGACGACCCATAAATGACATGCCCTGTCTAGGGACCTAAGGTGTATTCAGAGTCCCCTTGATTTTACCTGTCATTAGCTGTCTCTATTCATTACCATTCTTAGTACATTAACTGTCAAAGGATAATCTAGCCTGAATCCTCCAGTCCCACATTTTCAATTCATGCTTAGCTGAATATAGATATAATGTTTTAGGAATTGAAGGATTCAGACTATAGCAAGTCTCCTGATGGAAATCAAAGGGCCTGGAATACAACTTAGTAAGCAGATTGATGTTAAGAACAGAAGAGGATGGATTAAATCAGGATCAGGCGAAGTCAAAAGTGATTACTGAACATGAATATAAATATGAATGTTCCGTTATACCAGTTTGTGAATTTTTACCATGGTTAGCGTCTGTTCAAACCAGGTCATACAGTTTAACCATGGTTAGCCTCTGTTCAAACCAGGTCATACAGTTCAACCATGGTTTACTTCTTCAAACCAGGTCATACAGTTTAACCATGGTTATCCACTGTTCAAACCAGGTTATACAGTTTAATCATGATTAGCCTCTGTTATACAGATGATAAGTGACAGTTAACATTACCAATTATATATGTTAATTAACATATCACCTCTGGTTAAATCAAATAGGTGCCTTTCCAGCCATAAAGTCGGCAAACTTCATTTTGCGCTATGGGTGAAATATTTTTTCCCCCCCAATGGAAAATACATCCAAAGGTCGTAATTTTGTGAAAGTATTATTTTTTGCAGATTCACAATATTTATGCATTCTTCCAATCATCTGAAAAGTTTTATTTAAAAGAAAAGTTTTATGTAAAAAAACCTGAACTAAAGTATGAAAAATCCACATCTTTGTAGGAACATCAACAGAAAAGTATAATCATAGCTTCCTGGTATTTGAATGTGCTTTTCTCGGTTTCATCTTTGACTCGATGACAAACTTTGATGGACCACAACTTGTAGATATCTTATAAAGTTCATTGTCAATTTAAACCTTATAACATGGACTTTGCAGAGATGTAAAAAAGTAAAAATGACCAGGAACCGACTTTACGGCTGGTTTGATTTAGTCTAGTATTTCATGTTAGGTTATTAAGCAGTGTCGAAACATTTTGGACTGATCATGATGTCACCATGGTTTGAAGTGTAGATAACAAAACAAAGATACGTACCAACTGATAGATGATTCATTTCATGTGACTTACAAAATATGTGACACACATCTAAAAATGCTGGTGATACGGTGCACTTAGTCATAGTTGATAGCTCAAGCCCGAACCTGGGCCTCGAACTAAGCACAAAGACAATGATGAACACGTATAGTTGTACTGAGTGATACACTTGACTGACTGAGTGATACACAAAGTGATCCTGGACGTGATACACGAGTGATACACTAAGTGATGCACTGACTGTGTTTAGTGGGGCTACATGATCAAACCAGGTTTCTGTCATTCCATGGGTTAGTCTCAATTAACCACCAAGCATTCTCGAATTAAGTAGATGATCATAAATCTTAAGGTATGGATGATGGGAAAACAGCTAGAGCACTTTAAACTAAATTAACCATATTTGAATAAATTAATCTTGCAACCGTTATGTAGAGGCAACAATAAAGGCTCTACATTGGCCAAGTTCTATATAGAGAATTGAATAAGAAATGTGTGACACAGACAAACCAGTGAATATCCTTACAGTGTGAAAAATGATCCCTCGCTTGCCATGAACTTACCTTTCACCCACCCCTCATGTGACAATATGTGGACCAATATAGCATACAATAAAACAAAACTTGGGTGTATAAAAATGAGATATAAAATATAAAAGACCAAATTTAAGCGCTAACCATCGGGAATTTTGCCGTCAGCCATTGCTTGCCAGTTGTCTCTGTTTCTCTTGACTCCGTCAAATAATGGATGCAACCCGGGCCAGAGGTCTGAAAACACCTAGACAGTTGCAATGAAGAACATGGAAGAGAGAAAGAAGAGAGAGAAAACATGGTGCAGTTATGGTGAGTACATGTAGTAAAGCTTTGTTATGGCATGATGCATGGATGGGTTGGTCCTGCTGCGACAAGCTGGTTTCAGAGAAGCTGTCGATTTGTGTGTCGTTTTTCACGCACAACAAGGTTATATTCCGATGTCATCTGGCAGACACTCTAAAACCAGCTACAACATTGAACAAGGCAGGGATGGTATGGTGCTGATGATGACAGCCATGTTAATGTTAATAGGATGGGTCTATGGCATGTTTATCTACATTATTATCAGCCAATCATTGCTTTTCTTTCTCATGCACTTTGGCAGGCAGGCATATTGGTTAGCTTTTTTAGGATATCTTTCATGCAGGTTAGCAGACATACTTGACATACAAACTAATAAACATACTTGGTAACACATACGACCGACTTGTACAACCCCTCCCCCCAACACTCCCACCGACACCCACCCATAACAGTCACATACACCACTTCAAACCAACTGTATTCATAATTAAAACACAAACACATCCATTTATAAGTTCACAAATTTGAATACCATCAGATAACACTCGAATCACACACATACATTAAACACAAGAGACCCACACAATAACCAAAATCAATTAATTCACTTAACCATATTGACACCAACTGAATATACCAACACGTTACCCCGACACACACCAACTGATTACAAACTTAGATTGACCGATACACTCCAACCCCGCCCATAAATGAACAGATCCATACAAGGCCAAATATGACATACACACATGCAGCCCCTTCACTCCCCAAAACAAAACCAGACACATCCCAACACCAACTGAATTTAACCACGGGTAACCTGACATACACATTAGATTGACTGACACACTCCAAACCCCCCATAAATGAACAGATCCATACAAGGCCAAATATTACACACATACATGCAGCCCCTTCAATCCCCAAAACAATACCATAAACACCTCAACACCAACTGAATTTACTCACACATAAACCTGACACAAACCAAATGATTACATAATAAGATGGACCGACACAATTCAAAAAGGTACATAACTGAACAGACCCATACAAGCCCAAATATGACATATGCACACAAAACCTGAAACATCCCAACACCAACTGTCAACATACAACCCACACACCCTGGAAAATATTATTTTAGATATCCAGGGGTTGTTTTT
>JXSR01S028824.1:72171-89975 GCA_000969725.1 Ophiothrix spiculata
TCAAGTCTTCTTCCCTTTCTTCTCTTCTCTTTTTTGTTTTCCTTTTTTCCTATCTCCTCCTTTCCCCTTTCTTTTCTCCGTTTTCTTTCTTCTTTGTGAATGTAACCGGCCCTGAGCGGCCCAAAACCAAGCGGCCCATGTGGCGATCGCCAAAACGCCACCGTTGCCAGTCCGCCTATGTCTCGATACATCTTTGGGGTACCTCCTGGTCAAATGACAATTTGACATTACAATTTGACATTACTTGCAGTCTTTCTTAAGAATAAATTTTCACATTTCCAAGGCTTACGCACTTGACGCTTGTTAAGTAATTCTGCATGAAGGATCACTTGTCTACACAACATATTTTCACTGCGTAATTGGTCTACTAACTCTGGTGTTTGTTATATAGGGAAGCGGGTTGGCGCAGCGTTACTTCCGGCGCCTTGCACCAATGAGGTCCCGGGTTCGAGTCCCGCTCCTGGCACTTTATGTGCATTTGGTTTTCAGTCCATGCTCGCTTCCGTAGGTTTTTCTCCGGGTGCTCCGGTCTTCCTCCTGCATCTAAAACTGTCACTTGATTTGTCCATCTGAGTCTGCCCCACCCAGGTTATGGGAAGCTGCACAAAGGGTGAATATTACAACCGAAGTACCGATAGAATGTGCTCTACGGAAGCACTTCTAAGTGAAGTGAAATGGTTGTGACGATCTACCTGCAGCGAATCACGAGCGCTTTGTTTCCTATTCGGTCAAAAGGCGCTATATAAATGCCATTATTATTATTATTATTATTATAATGTATAATGTATAATGATGCAGTATGCAGGCACATTTTAAAGTATTGAAAAACATCATCATAAAATACCAATATCTTGCACCTTATTTATTTGGCGACGTTGTGCTTTTTGAATTATTTTGTAGCTAATATTCAAGTTTTGAATTTGACAAAACATCCCAGTAAATTGATGTCTTTCACATTAATCTTCCATACAAAATGGCATATTACTGCAAGGCGGTAATTGCTATGTTAAAAGTGCATTTTAAAACATTCATCAAGGCTTATTAGCTATAAACAATAAACTTTGCAAATATTGATTGAAAGAAACAATAAATCATCTTGGTAAAACCTAATGATAATTACAACCATCATTGTTATTTTCTTTTCCAATTACTTCCAAGCATCAGGGTTAATACACTATCAGCATCCTTTGTAACCAACTACAAATAATTGAACATTTGACGTCAACGGAGGTGACCTGGATTCTGAAATGCACTTTTTTTTTGAAGTAAAATAAAGAGATAAGGAAACTGTCAATGTCAATTCCGGCTCTCTTATGCTTACTGTTTGTAAAATTCATATTTACAGACATGAATACAAATAAATATTTCATCTTTAATTCATCATACCATATGGTATCAAGTACTTTGAAGGATTTTGCCTGGCTGACTGTTCTGCAGACTTGATATTCAATGACATTGATCAAAGTTTGTGAATGTGGTCGATAAGTTTGTATTTGAAAAAGTGTAGTGCACCAAGTTTGCAGTTTTCAGCATTCTTCCATTTTAATTCTCAAATTGAAATGTTTGCATCATATGGGTGCTAAATCCTGGTTCACAGTTCTCAGAGGGTGATGGTCATGGACGTAAAGCAATATCAGAAGACTGTCAACTATGGCAGTCTGCAGTGGCTAACAAATTACTTGGCATAAAGTGACAGCAACACATGATTACTGGTGGGAAATGCAATTTGAAATCTGTAGCTTTATGTCGCCTGCCATTACCCCTATTCATCACAGTGTGAGCCTGCGTTTAAAAGCAAATATTAGTTATTTTTTTTGAAGAAAATAATACACATTTTCATCAAAATTCATCATAATATAAATTTCCTTGCAAAGCTTAATGTGGGTTAAGATCAGAATATAGTAACAGGGATATAGAAAAAATTCTTCAACATGATTAGACTTTCACTATTTTAATTTAAAGAATAACATCCTCATTCTTGTAAAAGAAAACTCTTCATGTTTGTTTAAATTAAATTAAGTGGATGCTTGGGCTTGTCTAACTTGTTTCCTGGCAGCCTTGTACCCTATTTCCTTTGACACAATTTTATTTGATGTCATCTTAAAAGAATTGTTAACCCAGTATGACAATAATTATTCTTCCCCATCCAGAGATAGACGTATAACCTTGATCTCATTCGCCATTTCTCATGATGCAAAAATCACGTAACATTGGCAAAACTGCGCAATATCACAATTATGAAAGAATTAAGAAACATTAAGGTACAAGGTTATTGCTGTGGACAAAAAGATTTCCATCTCATTACCAGGATATTTTTTATTTTAGAAACGCTGAAAATAATAAGCGTCATTCCACAGACACCCTAATGTTGCAATTCTGTGATCAGGTCGAATCACAGTAGCATAATGATTTCTGACTATTTGTCGAATAAAATGTCACAAAATGAATTTTAACAATGCAATATTACACATTTTGACTATTTTTTTCATTTTAGAGTAGGTTTTGTGGTTGCCCCCATGAGCAAAGAGCCTGGCTATTGAGCATGACTAGGTTCCCTGTAGCTATTAGTGGTGTAGAAAGATTAAAAAGTACAATATGGAATTCAGAAAGCAAGCATTATTATATTCCATAGTCAATGGCATGAATTTTTCATTTTTATCAGCCATCCCCTGTAACCATAACAGTCATCTTCATCTCAGTAAGCTACTTGTAGTTTCGTGGAGCTGCTTTTAATATATGGGGGCTAACATAAACAAAGATATCTTTAGTGTTTTCACTCTAAACTGATAATGTAAATTCATGCTGGGGATCCTTGAATGTACAATTGTCTGGGGTTAAGTTTGTTTTGAAAGTGATGAACTACCTATTAAAATTGTGTCAAGCCTAGATTAATTACATCCCTAGTTAAAGTATTGTTGCAATATAGTAAAGGGAAGTGAGTGTATTTTATTTGCCTTGCAACAATGCATCTTGGTTCGATCCCCTGCCCTGGCAATGTATTTGTCAATCCAAACTTTTGACCCATATGAAAAGCATAGAGGTGCTAGACAGTGATGAGGCTATATCCACTCTAAATATGTCATAATATAAAACTTTGATATATGACGCAAAACATTTACTTCCATAAATGGTCTTATCATAAAACTACTGTAGTTGGACTATTCGTAAATGCATGTCTGTAGCAAATACTCAGTGGTCTTAGAGGCGAGCGTACATTTTTCAAGTTCAAAGTGTTCGCATCTACACTCAAGACTCTGAAATTGAATCCAACAACAATAATAGGTCTTATTTACAGAACAGGTGATAAAATGTAAGTAACATAAAATATAGATATAGTTCTTGTAACAAATCCAGTGTTAAAATGTGGTACTCACTAGAAAATTTCAACTCCTGTCAGGAGTCTTGGTCACTTTGTCTGGTTTTATACTGGATTTGTTACAAGAACTATATCTATATTTGACTTTATGAACAATTCTGATGAATCTATTAAGAGTGTTGTAAGTAACATGCTTCATAAGTCAGCAGCACCAATTTAGAAGCCCATCAAAACTTGCTCTGTGGTCGGACAGTCAGGTAAAGCCGAAAATGACTGCATGATAACTGAAAACTGAAAATGTCCACTTGATCAAAATTTTAGAGCACATTTTATTCGACAAGGATAGTCCAATTATTTGTCTACAAAATAATTGAACCTGGATACATCAGAATGAAAATTCTCAAATATATCATAACAATAATTAGTACTTTCATATATATTTTGGTCTAAAAATCAAACTCAAAATCAGATTTTTCACAACCAATTCGAGATGGATAGTGACACATACCACTACATCTCTTATGTTATTGTTGTGTCATTGGCCAGACAATGTCAATGCCATAACATAACATTTCATTTGAATTGCAGCCAGCAGACATTTCTTTCATCTGCCAGACATGATCAAACACATTGCTAGATCAACACCTGACATGTTGAAGTATAAGATTCAAGTTTCTGTCAGGTGGTGGGGAGATACTCAAATATAATAGCTATATAGTGGTGCACAACTCAAATGATTTACTATTTTCACAGAAAATCTTAAGACATGGGTTAGACTGAAAAAGAAAAATTGTTTAGCTATTGCTATGTATACCAAATTACCAAATGTCACAAAGTTAACTTCAGAGAATCCGTTATTTTGCAGTGTGTAACTATGGAAGCTAAATGATTTTAGCATTTTGTAGTTTCTGTGCTGCAGTATGAAAAAATTTCATAATTACTGGAGAAATTATCATGACATACAATTTGAAAGCAATGCAGACCATAAGCAGAAAATATGTAAGATTGGGAAGTTACAGAACCGTTTGGAAAGTGGCACACGCTTTGCAAACCAACATATCTAATATATTTTTCCTGATAAATATAAGCGTGAACCACACAGAAAATCATACAGAGTCAATTTCTAGGGATAAAATTACACTGAATTATTATTTTTAAGGGCCCCACTTTTTTGCATCAGGCCCCCTACATAGTTTTGTGAACGGTCCCTAATTGAAATCAGAACAAAAATTTATCAATGCATTGGCTAGTATGCTAGATGCAATTTTTAAAGAATGAATATGTTAAGATTCCACCCTATAAATGTTTGACGTGACTGCGACAGACTGCGACAACTAGGAAAGACACTCTGTATGAAACCAGTCAAAACTCTCTTGTTACAAAACCTTAAGCCTTAAAAACACTAAAACACAAAGGCTTCAGATTTAAAGCATTATCTGTTACACATTTAGACTTAAGACCTATATATTAAATCTAGCGCTTTGAGAGGTCAGTTGGGAGAGCATCCAATTAATAAATGGGGAGGTCCCAGGTTCAGACCCTGGTCAAGGCTTGTTAATTTTCCTCAAGTCTTGGCCCCCTTGCAATATGAAGAATAATGACTTGCACATATCAAGTTTGTTGCAAAATATTGGATAGAGTTTTTCCATTGTGCATTACATCCTTATCTTATAATGAAAGTATCCCTTCCCCTCTTTATTGGCGAGACGTGACTAAAAACCTAGCACTCGATACCTGACATGTTGAAGTATTGTGTATTTACATCCCTCTTGTTTTCAATATTTACATGCGAGTCTTGAACCCTGATATTACATTCATCTTGACTAACATATCTATCAATTCATATATTCTGTTCAAACTCAAGGTCATTTCAGAGTAGCTGTCTCTTGTTTAAAGTCAAGGCAATTTCAGAGTAGCTTCCACTTTGAAGTGTGTTGTTAATAGAGACAACTTCTTTAAGAACCACCAGTTGTTGCGATGAAGTTTCATTTTTTTAAATGAATTATATGCATATTACATAATATAATACTTAGTATTTGGATTCAGCATACAAACAATTTATTTTAATATCCTTCACCTTATCCATGTGTCAAACGTCAACACTAATGTTCATACATTCTTAAACAAGAAAACTAGATTTATATATATAGCGCCACCAATAATGAGCATTTGGTTAGTAATGAACACTATATTTCAATGGTGGGCAAACAGCCCTGCATATTTGCATAATAATTGCAGCGATGGTTCATTGCAACCAAATTTGAAATAATCAATTTATGGATTGGTCATGCTTGCTGCAAAACTTTCCAACCATGATATCATTCACATGACATTTTTTATGTCAACGAGAAATTGTGACCAACACAACAGACACTCTGAAATCAACTTTAGTCTTGCAGCCAGTGTGAGTATGAAGTCAAAGTACCTGAAACCTTTAACGTATGTTTTCAATACAGTCTTTGAGGGGATTAATTTTGGACTCTTCAGTCTCTTTGATTGCTTAATCACTTTCAAATGAAGTTTCATGTGAAAGAAGTACACCCCTCAAACACCCCTCACCAGCAGGACTACTTTTAACAAACCACCCCTCTTCATTAAATCCTAGCCATTTAAAATCAACTAAGTATCTGTTTCCGTTACTTTACTTGATATTGAACCATATTTTCAAAAACAACCTTATTTATCTATTTATTGATGCAATATTCACCTTAAAGATTGCTTACATTTTGTATAAAAACATAAGCATAACATTGTAAAACATAGCTTTGGGGAAAACACTCCAATAATGCATAAAGTTTGCATTGCATGTATGACATTGACAAGTGGCTAAGGCAGACAGTGAGATGACATTTAAGGTTTCATTATATGATTTGAAGTACTTTGATGAAAACATTTTCATTTGACGGAAGTTTGCTTTCTCTATTTTTTTTAATATGCATGCAATAAATTAAGCTTTTGTACAAGCCTTGTATTTTGGCTTCTAAATTTTGAAATCACAGTCATTAGAGCAACCTTCTTTGACTTTGTACTTCAATATTTCAAGTTTATATTTTATGTAATCACTAACTTAAATTCTACAAGATGACTATTGAACATTTTGTAATTGCATCTATAAATATTTACTTTGATTAAAATACTGACGATAAACAATAATTGTACTTTGTTATATGATTATGCAAAGGACAAAACATGTAAATTGTAAATTCAAGATGGTTATTGATATGTAAAATCAAAATACAAAAAAACTCTATTACTTATCACATAAAAATTACTGATGTGCATTAATTATTCCTGCAGTCAGCTGTATATTGTTCTAGTCTTGCACATCAAAAATTAAGACTTTTCAAGACTTTGTCTTTATTTCCGCAGATGTGATGATGGTGGGGAAGCTAGAGACTTCCAATTTGATTAAAATTGTCAGATATATCATTTGTATCTGTAACAAGTTTACTAAATATAAATGGGTGTTTGTTTTATTCTTATTGAAAGAGAAGATTATCTTGTTTGTTTATTGTTAAATCAATAGAGATACATGTTTTAGTCAACACTTATTGACAAATATTAAGGCTATATATATGCTTCATTTCAGCAAGGCACAAGAATTAAGAAAGAGTTTACTTTTCACAAGTAAAATTATTTTTATTACTCTCTATATTGAAGTGTTGTAACTTGCTACATTTAAACTTTGAAAATAAGTAGGTCAATTGCAACACAACACTACATAAATGTTACTGTCACATCCAAAACACATCTGTGAAATATTCTAAAGAAATCTTTTAAAGTATATCTCTACTCTTCTTGAATTATGTAAGCTTAAATGAGTGTCATTCCCATCATTCTAGATCAACTATGTGTTACTTACTTGAAATATAACGCCAAGTCTGTTGATAATATTGCATTTTCTAGCATGTTAAGAGCTACTCTGTAGTCGTCAGCTGATAAGAATTGGAATATGTTATTTCCCTGTGAACCAAAACAAAATGAAACTTATCACAGAAATTCATCCACAATTATTCTATGGTTTTAAAAAGAGAAATATAAGAAAATGTTATTTCCTTTGAACCAATACAAAATGAAACTTAACACAGAAATTCATCCATAATTATCTTTATGGTTTTTAAAAGATTTTGGTGTCTGTGACTAGAATCATTCCTTGTATGAAATACAATGAGTAAGTTTACAATCAAATATTTATGCACAAGTATCTGCATAATGGATACATACATATAAAGCTTATCTATCTAAAGACTCGTACATATAAGTGCTAATCTCTTCCCTAATCCAATAAGTGCCACTTTCACACAGAGCATAGAAAATGTTTTAAGAATGATCTATATTTCTCATGTATAGTTCATCTCAAGATTTTCTCCAAGTTTTTTTTTCTTTAGCAGGTTTTTATTGCTGACACCTGTTACTAGGCTGTTCTGAATACTGGAGAATACAGGTGCACTTTGCTGGTTTTGATTACATGACAAGTGTGTTAAGAAAGAATGGGCTGATTTGAAATGCTAATAAATACTTAGATGCACTAACACTTAACTTCACAGCACGTAACATCTAATCTCCATACTACAACTGCTAATCTAAAAGCTTTTCTTATTAACTTTATAAGTGGAGATTCTTAAACGCATCAATCTCTGGGTCTGTGTTGTATCTCCTTTATTTCAGAATATGTGACCTGTCATATCCATAGATACTTATGTTCGGCATAGAATATTATGTGATACGAGCCATTGAAGCTGAGCATAGTCAAAAATCATGTCTGAGATAATTTCTAATTTCATCAGGAGGGTTACCTTTGAGGTGTGTTCTATCAAATTAATCAGGTTATAACATCAACAACATAAGAAGAAAAATGTGTTAAAACCAAGTTAAAAATTCTCTCTCCATTCATTTAAAAAAAAATGTGATTTTCTCAGAGCAACAGTTTTCTGAATCAGCAAAATGCCCTTCGCCAATTTGAATGTAACTTTGCAACCAAACATCCAATATCCAAAAGCAATGTCTCATTTTAAAGCTTAAAATACCAGCTTTCAGATGAGACCAAAATATTAGATTTGATTTTGGGACTGTAAGGTACATTTTGATATGATGGAACACAAATGCTAACTACTTCTTACTGGAAGAGTTCTAACAATATTGTAGTGGTCCATCGATGCTTGTGTATGCCGTATGAGTAAAGAACGTACATTTTGTCAAGTATAGTACTCGCAGATATAGGCAAAAAAGGCTAACAATAGCAAAAAGGCCATACCTTAGTATTAGCCAAAACTACCGCTTCTTTTCTAATCATCACAGTTCGGACATTTTTACAGCTTTTCATACATGTTTTCAGGATTTATTAAACATTTTTGTCACTGACATACACATGGTGTTTTACACATTCATTCAAAACAGAAGAAAGTCAAAAAAGAATTAACTTTCTATGGGATTTTTTGAACGAACCTCTGAATGTAAAATCATAATGCTGTGGTCAAAATGGTGGTGCTCCATTGTTGATGTGCCATAGAGCTGGGATAAAGCGGATTCAGTTCTGGAGAAAGAAAATAAAAAATAGGTGTTAGTTTTTTAAAGTAACCTTGCTTTATGCAATCAATGTGAAATAGAATTTGTGAATTGGTCACTTCTTACGTCTTATCTTTTACAAACGTCAATTGTAGCAAAATGTCCAGAAGTCTGGAAAATACTATTCATCCTAGGCAAAAATCACCTTTGCTAGGCATTAATTTTTTTTCACAGATGAAAATGAAGCTTAACCATTTAGAGTAAATAAAGTACACAGATAATGAACAAAAGTTTGAATTTTTGTTTGCCAAGTTTGAAAATTTTTCATTTTGTTCCTAATGAGGCAAACAAATTGGTAGAACAAAATTTCCAAAAAGTCATTGTGATTTCAAATTAGTGAAACCGCTTATAATAGGGCTCTCCACACAGGCAAATCAATCTGTATTTCACACATCCAGATGCATCTAGATTAAACTGGACTTCAGCAAATGACCGCACCAGCATATGTGACTGCGCGTGCACATACGGTAGTTGCGTTATTTCCACTCACACACACACGCCCCAGCGTGCCGATACGCGCCACGTTAGTAAAGTCAGATCCACATGTGACCGTGTGAACATTATCTGCACTTCGAAAATGTACTCTCATCTAGATGCATCTAGATTTGATGCTCCCATGTGGACAGCCCCAATAGGTCTGGGTTTATATCTAATCTGCTGAGACAAGCTGGCGGCCAAGTACAACGCAATTTACAAGCTTTAAAACCAATAAAGCACAATGAAAATCTACATTCTAAAGTGTTTTAATTAAAATTTAAACAGTCTGCTATTATATCCAGAAACCTAATATCTGTAAATATTAAATTTCCCTGGATATACACTCGGGATTTTCATCAAAATCTATTATTAAATTTCTTTCACATATCCACATTGGGGTTTTCAATAGAGACAGCTTGTGCAGCCTGTAAGAAGTAATGTGAACAGGAGTGGGCAAAACATAAAGTAGCAAAGTCATTGTCAAAAAATCTGCATATATTTGACATTTTATCAGTGTTATTTTACTCCAAAGACACCATAACATGAAGCAACTATGATTTTAAATTTACAGTTTTTAAGATTCTATATCTGGATATGATGTCTGCATAGATTATAAGAGGCAACTTAGGACTGCATATACTGCATAGTGTAATGCATCAGTAGCTATGGAACTCACATGGGTGGAAAAGAAGATATTGGGACCTTCCCATCATGTATTGCTTCCTAAGGGATTTTTGGTATGGATGGTAATAAGAGGGATTAGTGATGAAACATATCTAAAATGCAAATGTGGGATGAGGTCTGTTGATTGTGCTATGTTTCATCATTAAACCTTCTCATTGCAACCTGTACAAGAAATCCCATTGGAAGCAAGGCATGGTGGGAAGGTCCTGATATCTTCTTTTCATTGGGGAATTCTGTTCCTGCCAAAATCAAGTCCGGGTGCAGAGACTGATTTGTTTATAGAGAAAAACAGAGCAAATTATACTACAGTGGGACCTTGTAAACACAAAATCTGTTAACATGAAAACCCTGACAAGTGATAACACAAAATGGTTGTTTGGTCCCAAGTGTGATTTTTTAAAATTCAGTTGAATCACACAAGAACCTGATAACACAAACTAAAATCATTGTCCCCAGTAATTTTGTGTTAACTAGGTTCCACGACCACTGTATATGCAAATGATATACCAAACTGTACGCAAGGCATGCGTCCATATTTTCAATTTCATGCATTACGACAAAATCTTGTGTATCATCTGCAAAACTGTTATCCCAGCCAAGAAAACAATAACAGTATGTATTTGTCATCCTACCAGGCTGAAATTCAGACGGTATCGAAGGGACACCTCATGGGATTGGCCAGTGACTGGACAGTGTCCATGTGGTCAGCTCTGCCCTACAAAGTACAAATGTAGTATGTGCATTGCAAATGTATTGCAAGTTAATTCCTATTTTCTTGGAGAAATCCTCCTGCACAAATGAGCAGACGATCAATTCTCCTTTATGATTTATGGCAGTATCTACTATCTCAAACATATGTACATACAACTTTTTAGCACGGGAATGGATTGAAGTGAAACTGCATGTTTTTAGGAAGCATCTGCTGTGCTTTATAAATGCACATACTGTGTTTTTATTTTGTGGGGCAAAGATCTGGAGAGGTGCAAAAATTGCCACAAGGATAACAGTCAGGAGTTTAAAACCTTGTAGTCTGTTGATGATGTCTTCTGATATGGACACACAACAAATGGCCGCTGATCGATGAGCAACAGGGCAAAGCAAGGTGTCATACCAATATTTTAGACTTGTGTTGCCTTCTGATTACCAGACATCAGCCAGCAGCCAGTTGTTATGTGACCAAGGCATTAATCTATGGGTGCTTGGTGACTTACTTTTGTTGGAATGCATTGTTGGTTCCTCGGTGGTCCAAGTCATGACACAGACATGCGACTAACAGTACAAAGATCTCTAATTTGGATATATATTTCGCCATGTTGCCCGACTGAAAGATAAAAATCAAGTGGGTTTTTGTTACAAATAAGAGACATAACAAACCATACTTATAACTTGGAAGAACAAACTTAAGTTACTGTTCAAATGTACATCCAAGCATTGTTGCTTACTGTGGCACAATTATGAATATATGTCTTGACAGCTTGGACACAGTTTGCAACATTTAAATGAAAATGCTTTTCATTTACTGTGTAGCTATAAGGCTTGTACTTAAGTTGGATTTGGAATGTATAAAGGCTTAGTTGAATTGCACTAAGTTTCAGGACCCACAGCATAGAATCCTAAAAATATGAGTCTTAACTGATACTGTAACAAATTAAACCATTACCAGTTTAATTCAACATTCAACCTTACCACTCGAGTTGAACGGCCGCTATCTAAAATAGAAAAGGGTTGATTAATGGAGTCTATTAGGGTCAGGTTTTTGTTTTCACCAAATCATTTATCTTTCAAAAGGCAATTCTCTGAGTATATATTGAGATGTACATTACATTCTTCACGAATAAGGGGCAATAATACTTTATTAGATCTTTACAGATGAACAAATCAAGGGACGTAAAATTACAGAAACATGCAAAATGTGGTCCATATCAGAACTTACAGTACGTATAACTTGCAAAGCATGATTTGAAATCTTTATTTAAAATGATAAAAAATAACATTATATTACACTATTATGTAACATACAAGTGTTACACATACTATCATAAAAGTAGGCAGAGAAATGCTTTGGATTGTCTCTACTTGTGCATCCAAAAGAAATATAGAAGGGTCTAGTTGCATAAGTATGTCAACCCTGATTAGTTTCCTGATGTGAGCTCTGTAAAGATTTATTTTGTATCAAATGATCTCATCTAATTTAAAGCATCAGTAACATTAGCCTGCTTTTTAGTCGGGGCACTCAAGTTTGTCCTGGGTGTGGACAATGTCTGCAATTCTAAAAGAGATACCAATACAAATTCTAAAAAGAGCATGTATGTGGTTGTTTTAAAGTCCTTTTTTAATTCCCCTCCAATTTGTCATTTATTGCAAAATTGTCCACAATCAGTGCATAGTTAGTAGTTAATGAAAAGAAAGTGTCAGAAAGTTGCTTTTAATTTTGCTAAGTTGGTGCATGAATGGGGTTCTCTTTCTTAAACACTCCTCTTTATACTTCAAAAGGACACTAATGTATGTTTTGTTGTTTTTTGTTTCAAACTTGAGCTTTTCTGTATCAATAACAAGCAGAAAACATGCTCATAATGAGCACATATTTGTGTATGAACAAACAAGTTTTGAGCTCAAAATTATGCTTGTCAGTTTCACAAGTAATTCAAATATGTTTGGGACTCATTGACATAGGTGATCTGCCATTCCAATACCCATGTTTGGAGTACATCCCTATACCCAATTCTGAACTGAATACCAGACTCCTCCAGGGGTTGTCAGCACACACAGTGTCTGATATCTAGAGGTGTCCACAATTAGCCTCCTTGTTAGCAAAGTGACTAGTAAACAGAGGTGACCAGAAACTAATAAACGAGTGTTTGCATCTTGTCCATTTCCGGACATTTGTTTACCTCATTCCATTTAAAAGTAGGTCTGTGTATTTAGCCTTTACTCCCTTGCCTATAGCTGTTAGATGGAATAATCAAGATACTGCAGAGTAGCTGATTTGACTGCAGAAGTTAATGAATAAATAGTTGATCTGGCCTACAGGAATCTTACCATGCATATTTATAAATAACTGGACACGGTTTTTGAATCCACAACACCCACCTTCAAGTTAACCTTTTCTAAACTTAGAGCTATACAAATAGTTTGTTAAAGGTTGTGTTTAAGTGAATATTTCTATTGTTGTGTCACCTTTACACATATTGCATCTCACCGGGGAATTAAAATTCATACGGATGGAAAAACATACTAAAAACAGAAAGAGTTGCATAAGAGAGAAAAGAAGACAGAAGCTGTATTTCTAGATTTGTACCACATTCAAAGATACCCTGGATAACTTCAGGATCAAAGAATTGCTCTATTTTACTCAAACTTGGTCAACATTCATGAGAGTCTTGGTTACATGTATATATTAGGACACCAAACCAGAGGGATAGAAATCTAGACAAAAAGCTACGAAAAACCTGAGTGAATTTTCCACTGGCAAGTAATTGATAAATGTGCACAATGCAATCTGCTTTCCATTAGTACGCTACTGCTCTATGTTGTAAAAACACCATCATTTATTATGAATGAATATATGCTGTAAAAGCATATTCAATAACCGTATTCAGACAGGTTACATGATTCAAATTTGTTTCAATATATAAACTGGCATATAAATATTACATGACTTGGTAGTTAAGCTAAATATGTCATACGGTGGCAAATTGTATTATCAATTTAAAGCGTAAATGTGCAGGTACATATCTGTCATATTTTTCTCCAGAGTACAGATTGCTAAAAGACTGGTACAAAATTGTACCCATAGATGTTTAACAGTAGTAATGTCATGATAGAATTACAAATTTCCCATGAGAAAAGAAAAAAAAATGTTCATTTTTTTTGCAAATCTAATTTATACCCTCATGTTAAATAATTCAAAAATTTGAGAATGTAAAGTACACTTCAAGTCCTTATCAAAATCTTACTTCTTACAAGTTAACCCTATTCTGAAAGTACGGTAACACTTAATCCTAATCCTTAAATGTTGGATGGGATCTTAGTTCCAATAGACACAAAAATTTACATTGGGCATCAATAAATATCAATGCTGTCCAATTATCTATTTTGCCTACAATGAGACAACAATTTTCTTCTTCAAATTCTACTAAATAAACTACATTTCTAGTGCAAAATATGAAGCTACTCAGACCAATTTATAACTCACAAGACCTAAGTAGATTTTGAATTCTATGTCGAGACCCAAATTGTTATGTTAAGAAATATTTCGTAGTATTGGCAAAATATAAAATCATATCAAATATTAATGCTCAAATGTTAAAAATTGTTTATATAGAAACATTTATAACTGCAAGCTAAGCAAAAATATATCAAATAGTAACGTTCCAATACTGAAAATTTGTTTATAAAAGGAACATTTCACACTCTAAGCAAAGATAAAATTATATCAAATATTTATGCTCAAATTTGTACATCTTCAAAGGTAAGCGTCAGTAAAAGGCTGCAATATAATAACACAAAAGTGGCACTATATCTTGTAAAAACATCACCTGCATGGATTGAAAGTTACAAGTGGCTTGGTCTAGGTGTCCTACATTCATATTTTGCTTTTCATTTCAGGACCAAGAGACGGGAGTCGTAACCTACATCTAGTTAAGACTGGCATTACCATTTCAACCTGTTTGAAAGCATTAACAGCTTTACCCTTATTATCAAGCTTACTAAGAGATCACAATGTGTGCAAAAAGGGATGAAAGTTGTTGCAAAAATATTTAAAAATTTATGTTGTAGGATTTAAGATTTTACATTATGGTATCAATACAGCGAGATCTAAAAACCAAGAATAGACTAAAATATAAAGCTAATATTGTTAAGAAGTGATTTTAAAGTTTAATGGTTCTAAAGATGCCAGTGGGAAGCCAGCTCATATGTAGGTCTGGATCATCATGCAGTGATGTTTATTTATATCAATACGGCTGTGTTTGTAAAGCAAAAGTCAATGGTAGTCTCAGTAGATTTAGAGCTTGCAGGCCTCCTACATAACACCTGCTAATGGGGCTTTCTTCATATAGTATGATAATCTAATCATCTCCCAACAAACCTTTATTATATAATACCATTTTGTATTTAAACTGGTAAAATAATGTAATAATCCGTGTAATCTTCTGTTTTCAAACAAAGGCCAAAATACAGCTTGCAGTACAACTATATATATGAATAAATATTTAATACTTTAAACATCCAAAATCAAGTGTTGCCATTTCTTAATTGGCAAAAGTTGCAGTTACATATACAAAAAAATTATGATCAGCTCCAGACGAATTTAAATAGCAATTGTGGCACATGAAGTCTGAGAAGCTAGAATTTCAGGAGCAATCAGCTTTCAAAGGTCACTGAATTGGGCTTTCAAATCAATAATTATATCAAATATTAGAAATCAAAAGGTTAAAACGTGACCTAACAAGTTTTAGTACCCCAAAGTTTAGCAGTTAACTTTCAAACACAGGAGGTTTAGGTAACACATTCGTAACTTCACATACGTATACTACCATACAAAAGTATTTATTTTTGAATCATAATATGTCAACATCTTTCTCTAGAATAGAACTTTTCATCCAATACAGGAGCAATCAATGATAAAAATCTACAAGTTTAAGATTTAAAGTTGTTACTCTATACCTCAATGTGTTTTATACTATATTTGATGAGGCAATCAATATCCTTGGTTTTGACATGTTCCTTCAGCATTTATATCATTGATTTTCTCTTTACCTCTCGTCTTCTATACGTTATCTCTATCAAGCTATTATAAACACGCCAACGAGCCATTATTCAATATCCAGAGTGCAATCCATGATATAAATTGATAGTCTGGGGCTTTGTGTCTCCTATATAAGACTTTTGCTACTTTGACCTATTCATGTTCATTCAATACTGCAAATCAGTGATTTCCTATAAGATCTTCTTCTTGATACAAACGATTACATTACATACAATGTGCTCCAGTGAAAGCAAGCCATGTAACCCGATACCTACATAATTACACTCAGCTGCCTTTATAATCAATGTTTCTCCCTCAAGGTGTGTATCAATTCTATATGAGGCTTTCATACCCTTGATCAATAATAATCATTTTGAAATGAGCTATGGATGATCATATATACTAGGTATTCAGTAATACTAGTATCCTTGAAAGTCCTGGAATATGCAGGTTAATGTTTCAGACAAAGTATTCTTAATATTGTAATCAATGTTTTAAAACAAGCACAGCAAGCTGATAAACTAAACTCTTGTCATTTTGTTCACAAAGACACATCACAAACCATTTCACATCATTAAAAACACATCATTATTCAGTATAATTCTATTGTCACTTAGTACGCTTCAAACATTTTCACTGTTTTTTTTCCTTTTCCCTTTGTGTGATTGGTATGAGGATGTGTATGTGTTTGAGTTAATGTCCAGCACCCTAATTTGGTTCCAGTCTATTTAAATTAAAATAAGACACCTGTCACAGTGGTACGCCTTCTCTGAAGGCATATTTGTAACTATCAATATCAATCTTTTTTGTGTTTAAAAATTTTGTTTACCACCTGTGTATTATTTTAGTAATGTTCCCTATTTGTTTATGATAGTTCTTATTATTTTCTCTTCTTGTAACTATCTTTTATGGGTGCTATCTGACACACGCCCTGCGTTTTTGGTAGCATCCACATCTAACTTGTGAACAATTGTACTTATTTATTAATATAATTATCAATTGTTGTTAACATTGTGAGTTAAGACGGAAACAAATAAAATTGATTGATTAATTGATTTATTTACATTCACGAATCACAGAAAATATGCAAATGAGATTTATTGCAGTGAACATCTTTTATTGGCACAGATGTAGAAGCTTATTGCAGCTACTAACAAAGCAATGGACTAATAAACTGTTTTAAAGATTTGGACTAGCAGACTTATTTCAAAATTCGGACTTGCAAGTCCATTTTAAAATTCGGACTGGCGAGCGAGCCTATTTTAAAATTCAGACAAGCGATCCTATTTCAAAAGTCAGCCAAGCTGTTTTTTTCGAACTAGCAAGCCTTTGTCAAGGTTTTAATTTTCCCCATTGAATAATGTGATCAGAATAGCAAGCTGTCGGAATAGTAAGCCATCAGACTGGCAAACGGATCCCAATATTAACATATCTGGGAAGTAATAACCAAACCAATTGTAAAATATGAACCTACTGGGAAAACATTCAAACGACAAGTAAATACAAAAATATATCAAATTTTAATGCTCTAATGCTCAAAATTTGTTTATAAAAGGAACATTTCACACTCTAAGCAAAGATAAAATTATATCAAATATTTATGCTCAAATTTGTACATCTTCAAAGGTAAGCGTCAGTAAAAGGCTGCAATGTAATAACACAAAAGTGGCACTATATCTTATGAAAACATCACCTGTGTGGATTGAAAGTTACAAGTGGCTTGGTCTAGGCGTCCTACATTCATATTTTGCTTTTGATTTCAGGATCAAGAGTCGTGAGTCGTAACCTACATCTAGTTAAGACTGGCATTACCATTTCAACCTGTTTGTATGCATTAACAGCTTCACCCTTATTATCAAGCTTACTAAGAGATCACAATGTGTGCAAAAAGGGATGAAAGTTGTTGGAAAATATTAAAAAATTTATGTTGTAGGATTTAAGATTTTATATAATGGTATCAATACAGCGAGATCTAAAAACTCTAAATAGACCAAAATATAAAAGCTAATATTG
>JXSR01S028824.1:90515-114494 GCA_000969725.1 Ophiothrix spiculata
AAGTGCTTTAGCAATATACTGTTATAGCTTACATGTACCTTCAAATGTAAGTTTTCAATTTTGAATTAACTGTAAAGCTCAATGTGCTTTATTGATGAAGCACTTGATATCCTTGGTATAGTCATGTTCTCGTAGCATTCATATCATTGATTTTCTGTTAGCCTCTCATCTTATATACGTTCTTTCCATCAAGCTATTATAAACACGCCAACGAGCCATTATTCAATATCCAGAGTGCAATTCATGATATAAATTGATAGGCTGGGGCTTTGTGTCTCCTATATAAGACTTCTGATACCTTGACCTATTCATGTTCATTCAATACTGCAAATCAGTGATTTCCTACAAGATCTTCTTCTTGATACAAACGATTACATTACATACAATGTGCTCCAGTGAAAGCAAGCCATGTAACCCGATACCTACATCATTACACTCAGCTGTCTTTATAATCAATGTTTCTTCCTCAAGGTGTGTATCAATTCTATACGAGGCTTACATACCCTTCATCAATAATAATCATTTTGAAATGAGCTATGTATGATCAAATGATACTATACTAAGTGTTCGTTGGTAGTAATATCCTTTGAAATAAGTCTCTTATGCTCAGAACCTTTTCTTTTAAAGGTTTCTTTATAAAATTGGACCTAGAAGTGCAATCAGGGGATTGTAGTCCACAGTGCACTAATTGCTACACTTTTTGGTAACTTTTGTTATGTAGAAAAAAAAGAAGAAAATTTGAATTTGATTCATTCATGCCTTAAACAACCATTTTGCTATACCTCTTTGCCCGGGTTGTAACTCGAACTTAGTTGCAACTATTCCGGATAACTTGTAGCAACAAAATGTGAAAAGATCAACCAGTTTGTCTTGTTGGTAAGGGTCATTGTTGGAAATGTTATCAAGATCAAGATTAAGATCAAGAATTTGAACAAAAACATCTCCAGTAGAGAGTCTAAAACCAATACATATTATCAACTGCAGCTCATTGATAAAAAACTCAAAAGTGTCCTTTACAAAATGCTGATTAATATCAAGGGACAAATATAGGACTTAACTGATATATGATACTATCAACAAGACATGGAATGTTTTAAAAATAATGAAAACACAAATTACAATCCACTTGCTTTCAATCAATATATCTCAATACACATATAATAATCTTGAAACCATGGGTTACATAACCTGTGACAAACTAATTGCATAAGAATATTTCAACACTTTTGGAGCTGCCTGTTCAAATTATAAAGAACCATTCATGATAAAATCAATTGTAACATCATGAAACAAAGTCAGCAATGAATGCTTCCTATTTGTTTGGCCAACTTATATTCCAAGCCAAAGTAATTGATATCCCTGACCTTTATTTACATTGAACAAAATCAATAGTTTTCTTATTTCCTTACTTTCAAATCAAGGTTATCTTGTTTTTCTTATAAATGTAAAATAACACCATTTTCAAACCAATAATTTTTTCTTATTTTTCCAATGCAAGATAAAACTATTCTTAAAGCCAAGAAGCAGGCAGTAGCTTATCTAATTTTCCTCATGTAAGCTAACATAATTCTTAATTCAATAGTTTTCTTGCTTTTTTTCCCCTCATTCAAGTTACTACTATTTTCAAAGCAACAGTTATCTTATTTTGCTGATAGAATCTTCTAGTATTTTCAAATCAAGTTTTTCATAGTTTCCTTATGCAAGCAATCAATTTACCTATCATCATGAAATTCCTGATACAAATCAGTAAGATTTGTAGTTGAAGCTTAAGAGTAATTCCCTTATTTTCAGATTTCTATCCCAATACTCTTGTAGTTTGTTATAGTTTGCACCACTGAAAATATTTTCTTCTTATTTTCCATTTCATGTATGCTATATAATCTAGCTAGACTAGTTCTTCGATTTCATGAAGGTTATCCACGATATAAATTGATAGTGTGGAGCTTTGTGTCTCCTATGTAAGACTTTTGATACCTTGACCTATTCGTGTTCATTCAATATTGAAATATATCACATGAAGACCCTCTCCTTAAGGTTGTTTCACAGTATCTGCCTCTTTGTATTGTGTAGCTATTATAGCAGATGATCACGTTTTTGTAAAATAGTCGTCACAATATGGTAAGACTCATTTGCATTCAAATTGAAATTGAAACCAAAATAAGAGTGTTATCTACCAGCACATTGGAAAGTTTGTAACCTTTGAAACTTTGTTCTGTCGGATGCAGTTGTTGAAATATTTTTTCCTAATATATAGCTTTTCTTTTCTTCCATGGTACTATTATATACTGCCATAAAACGCAAGAATGCCTAATTATAGTCTGCTCCTTTCTGCAAGAATTAAGGTAAAAGAAATTGACTTGCATGTAATCTGCAATGCACATACTGTCTTTTGTATGCCGGACTGATAAGTATCAGTTATAAATTGACAGCATTTAGCATTTTCAGCCTAGACCAAATAAAAGACATCATTTTGACCTTTTAAAACTAAATCAGTTAAAAGTCCAAATCAGTCTACATTTTGTTGTTTACTTTATTTCAATTTCATTCATTTATTTTGTTGACTGCTTTCCACCGGGCACATCATGGGATTTGATATCTACAATAACAATATTATTATGTCCAGTCAATGTTATGAATATGAAGCTTATATCAAGTTCTTGTCAATTACTTTTCATTTCAAGAAAATTTGTTATGACAGAGCTCCAAATCTGTATTTATTTCTTTATTTACTTCAATACTTAAATCTAAATTTCATCAATTTATTCTGTTGTCTGCTGTCCATGGGGCCATCATGGGATAATAAGTCTCTAATAACAATGTTGTAATTTCCAGTACAAGTTGTGAAAGACGCCCAGAAAGCATATGTCCTGTCCAATACAGTGCTGGCTCCAAGCTATTGTAGATTCCTAGATCTAAAACATGTCACACCTTGCAATCTTCTTAATTCACATATCTATCAGGTAGTTCCAAATATCCTTGACATCTGATATCCAACTCAACATGTTTTTCCTCTTCTTTCAAATCAACTTTATTGCTAGGTTATTCAGATATCATATATCAGCTATATCTACAGACATAGTCATTAAGTCAACAAACAGTGATTTCAAGATTCAGCATTGTGGACCATCTTTGTCATTAAAGTCAACAAACAATGATTTCTCAATTCAACACCGTGGAACCACTTCATCACTAGCACCAATCCAATATCTGCTTCAAAAAATAAGCATTTGAAATTGCATGCCGACTACGTTCTTTTACCTCGTATAAGATTCATGTAGGAACTAAGTAGACAGTACAGCCAATACTGTTTCATAAGGCAGTATATACATATATCAAATATACATACGTACATACAACTGTCTTGCTAAACTGACATTAAATGTATTATTTTCTATAATGGTATACTGCATTTTCCATTTGTATTGCAGATAAACCTGTCCCTAAATTACAAATCCATTTTATCCAAGAGATTGCTCTCATTATAATCTACAACTAAATCCATTTCTTAACCAGCTCTACAAATCTTAACATATTTCCTAGAAAAGGCTATAAAAACATACTGCCAAGGAAAGAAGTATTCAGAATTCATATACTCCACATTAAGTATGCAGTGAAGCAGTCATTTGAATCTCATGGCTTATCACTTGGGTATTATTTTTAAACAGTTATTAATCTATAAATATGACAATTTCATTTCAAAAGTAAAATTATTTTCATATTTTCATTAAAGAAAACAGATCATGTGTGTGCAACTAATGATGAATCTAAGCCATTGGTTTATGGCTGACCAGATTTGTATTTGAATGAAATGGGGCAGCAAATGGACAAAATCAGCCATGTACATCCTCACACGATTCTGCTTTGAAGCCATAATAATATTCTTATGCATTGGCAACTTGACCACATTAAAGTGGGAATCTTATCCACAGGGTTCAATTCTCCTAGTCTGGCTTATCAAGACAAACCTTTAGATTAGTTTTGTTCAACACTTCACTCTTGTACTTCAGGCAACAGGTATGCAACACATAAACTGACTCAATTAGAAAAGATCCACATCCTAGTCGTCATCATTGTCGTTATTATCATCATAATAGCCATCATCATCATCTATCACCATCGTAAGCTGCTTAACATTATCATTATCATTACTAGACATTTTAAATAACAGTCATGAAATTACAAATATTTAATACATTTTAAGAAAGTAAAATGATAATTTACATACTTCATGTTCATTATCCTTTGTTTATATCATGGATAGAAAGTGTAAATATCCATTTCAAATATAAGCAAATAGACTGTGAAAATATGTCTTATGTAAGGAATAAAGGAGGCAGTAGATAACCCCAAATGCCATAAATCTTAATATCGGGGCACAAATTTGACTCAAAGCAGTCTCAAGCTTCAAATGATAGTGAAACATTAGTAGAATAACAAATCCATCTGCTATGCCTATGATGCAAGAAAATGTCAAACTGTCCTCTTCAATACATGCAAACTGCTTTAGGTGACGGGTGATGACTTTTACACATACCCATTATAAAGCAAGAAAAATATGCAAGTTGACAGGCTGTTTTTTCTTCTTCTCCGTCATGTTGAGACGTATTTGCTGTAGATGAACTGAGTGAGAGGGAAGCTCACATGGGAAATCAAACCATCGCAGGAATTATTGATTACATTTACAAGATAATGAAAATAAAATTAACTCAATAAAATCGTGAAGGAAACACAATTTACATTGTATCCTCAAGGTAGTTGGATTTCCGACAGAATACAATAAGTCTGTTACATAAGATGTTCAAAAATATCAACAGATTCTTAACGGTGTATTCATGTCTTACAAGGGAGGCAGTTGCACTAAAGATTTACACTCAATTTCATTTTTCATCTACGGCCTTGCAACAAAATGCACTGCAGAACTAAACATTTCATACAATATTATTACTCACTTCTCTGTAAATGTTTCAAAAAGTGTATCATTGTTGTATAATAAAAAATAAATAAATGTCGCTGCTTATATAGCGCTTTTCCATAATTGATCAAAGCGCTTTACATTTATTCCGTTACCACTAGAATACAGCCAGCTGCCCATTCAAGCGCTCAATGTCAGTATTCCTAGTAACTCCCCATATAACGCTTGGGTCGATGAGGCAAGTGTGATAAAGTGATTTGTCCAGGTTCACAACACGTTGGCACCAACGGGGCTCGAACTCACAACCTCATGTTTATGAGTCCTGCCAATTTCCGCTAGACCACACGTTTTGTAGACCATATCGTTTTGTATAATCTTGTACAGGGTCTCATTTAAAATTATATATCTTTAGTTATGTACATGAATTTATATAACCTTGAATAAATATGATTTACTTCTACTAAAAAAGAATTTGTCATAATATTATAGATACTTGCAATAAATGTCAAATTTCATTTAAATCTCACTCCCATACTTGAAGGCTGCATGTAATTTGGTCACAAGTCTTACAGTTTTTAAGACTCAACTGCACTACTAAATTAAATGCCGTTTTTAAATTTTAAGTTAATAAAATAAAAAAATGTGAAATTTTCAACAAACCATAAGGGTACACTCTGTCATACCATTGCACAATTTCTTAAGCCTGTTCAACAGAGAATGCACTGCTCAAAATCCTTGAACTATATTGAACACCTAAGCTGTTTTGACTGACATAAATATTCATTCATCCCTCACACAGTAAGGGAAAAGAACCAACCAGATGCTATTACTTATACAACGGTACTTCTACAGTTTTAAACAACGATATCCTACTGCTTCACCAGAAAACAAGCAAGATTTATTGACAACGCATCACACACCATTCAATGTTCATTTTGTCATATGAATGGAATCCAGACCAGTGTTCTAAAGAGAAGAAATAACACCCCTACCCCCGGTACTTTAAAATGCTGTTTATTTCACTAGGAACAAAATGAAAAATGCAATAATTGGAATGTTGAAAATGCATATCAAATAACTTCCATCCAATTATGCCATATTTCCATATTCCTTGCAAGTAATATCACATAATGTCAGATTCATCCCCATCTTTCATCATATTTCACGCAATCTTTGTAAAAACATCTCAAGCAAAATGTTCTCATATTTCAATTTTTAATGATCAATTTTAATGCAGTTTTCCTGAATTTCTATATTTTTGATGGTTTTCCTGTTTTATCAGTGATTTATCTTTATAATACATTATTCCTGGTAATTTCCTTTCTGCAGAATAAATGAGTTGCATTGGCAAGATTTATGGGCACAATATTGTAGAAAAGGAAGAGAACAAATATTGATCTAACATACAATAATTCATAAAACAGTCAAAAGCAACAGACTTATGTAAAATCAATTGAAAATTTTGATAGAGTCAAAGCAGTTAACCACTTATTTGCCAGTTTTTCCCTCTCCTGTGTTATTAAGGTGGTGCAACAGCACATAAATTCTGTGGAACTCTATATCTCAGCTTGCAAATAAGAAAATATGTACGATTTGATCAAGAAACATCTACAGTTGAAGTCGTCCCCCTTCTAACCATGCACTCTAAGCTTGACAATTTGTGCACAAGTGAAAAACACACTGTGCAAACTGGATGCATATAAATGCTTTTCCACATGAGAATTCTGGAAAAAATTAAGGTCATAGCCATAATTCCTTAAACAATACAAGCATAAATGCCAGTTCCAAATCGCTATTGCATAGAATGCAAAAACCTGAATGACCCTTGTTATGTGAACCTGAATTATTTGTTTTTGTTGATTAATTAATTATTTGATTAAAGAAAATTAATTATTAAAATCTTTGATTGCCACAGAAAGGGAATTTTTTCTGAGTGAATGATATTTTGCAATCTAGTGTAATTTCCAATTCTATAAATAGGCAATTGATTGCATGAACCTATCAGGTGATCATGGGAATTTACCAACATGGAAATGGATGTGTTTACTTGATATAATATAAGTATGCTTTGGAAATGCCCCACATGTAAATTCTGTATGCTATGCTATGCTAAATATGAGAATGACATAATTTGGGAATTTTTCTGAAAAAGACTGTACCCAGGCCTTGTGATATTTTGGGCAGAAGTGAAGTTGACGCTGTGGTGTGTGGATTTATTTTATCGAATTGGAATTATACTGATAAATGGAGACAAGATTGTCTTTGGAGTTAAAGAGATATTGAAGATCATTGTGGAGTTCATATTGGAGAATTAATTTGGAGAACAACGAATGGAGAATTAAAGACAACCTGCTATATCATTACTTTATGTCCTAGTGGATTATGTGCGTTGGATCCAGCTTTTCAGCCAAGCAGAGCTTCTTGTGGACTATCAATCGTCGTTGGAGTTTGTCAGGAATGTTTTGGAATTATTTAGTGGATTTCAGGACTTGTGATTATACAAGAACTTTTTGCCTGAGACTTGTAATGGAAATCCTATAAATTGTGAAATATCCTAGGATCATGTGGATTTCGCAGCGGTATCTCAAAATTATTAGTTTCTTATATAAGGTAAAATTAAGATATTAACAAGAGTTTTAACTGTGCTAAAAGAAAGTACATGTATTAAATTATTGAAAGTAATTCCAAATTTCAGTGTATTTATTTTGTTTTATTCAAGAATCTGTGAGGTGATTTTGGCCTCGGGTCATTTCAAATCTTTTACCGTAACACCCTACACCTCTGTTACATTGTCCAAAGTGTTTAATTCTGATTTGGAATTGTCACACAATGGATGGCTTGGAGCTCAGATGTATGCAACTATGTCATGCTACAGCATGCAGCGAGGTTTACGGCGATGCGTTTACGACATCATAGAGACACCAAAAGCATGCCGCAAGATTTTACCTCTGAGTTAAAACTTTACGGCTAGTTAACAATGTCTTCAGTTATGCTACAATAACAACCAGCAGCCAACCGGTGACTGACCGGCAACGTAAGCATTTGCTGATATCATACCGCTTTTCAGTATTGCAGCTTCCTTCCATTACCAGACACAGGTCGGCGACAGATTATTATGGGATCATAGCATGAGTAAAATAAGTAATGCCTGTCCCAATGCACTCTTCCAGCTTGATTGAAGTCTGATAATTTAGGTTAGAAAATCGGGTGAATAACATCAAACTAAATGATAAATCCTAAGCTACCATATTGGAAGTAGGCTACACGCACCACCAATGTTCACACTGCCATCTTCTATTACATAGCTTAGTTTGACAAATTAGGTAAACAATACCAAACTAAAAGCCACCCAAAGACACCATCTTGGAAGTAGGCTACTGTGTCCATCAATGTTTCAGTGCCATCTTTTATTAAACAATAAGTTAAATTAGTTTAAGAAACAACATCAAACTACTAACAGGTATCGAGAGCACCTTGATTGGGAGAATGCTACCAGATTTATTAATGTTTCACATACCATCATTGTCTGTAACACACTACTAGCTTAGTTTGAAAAATTGGCTAAAAACACGTAACTACTAAAAGTTATCAGAGCTACTTTACTGGAAGTGTGCAACTAGACCTATCAATGTTTCACAAACTGTCATCTTCTTAAGGGGGAACTTTTTGAGCTACCAAACATTTAGTGCAATTTTGTCCAAGAATTTGTTGCTATAGCTTTAAAGATGACATGCTACCCATCTGAATGTTGCCATTTTAACCTCCCCTGTCTAACCCAGCAGCTTCAGACATTTTGAATGTAACATGTAACCATTGCTTTGTCCCTTTAAGCGGAGATAAGAAGAGCAATGTCAGAGGCATCTCCTCAATGCTGTGTTCAAATTCTATTACAGGAGGCAGACTGTGTCATGTCTGCAGTAATCTATCTATCGAGATTTTATTTGGATGGTCCTCAGATTCACCTGAATAACTAGGAATTTGGTGCATCAGTTAAAGTAAAGTTTACCTAAAACAAATGTCAAATTTTATATAAGACTGACAGTATTGTAATTGTTACAAGATATAAGTGAATAATGTTTGAAACTCCAATATCAATGATATATTTTACAGCTGACACACTACCAAGCTGCACCAGTCACTTTTTGCCATTTTAACCTCCCCTGTCTAATCCAGCAACTTCAGACATTTTGAAAGTAACTCAAAACCATTGCTTTGTCGCTTTAAGCACAAATAAGAAAAGCGACATCAAAGGCATCTCTTCAATGCTGTGTTCAATTTCTATTACGGGAGGCAGACTATGTCATGTCTGCAGTAATCTATCTATCTAGATTCTACAAGCAAGTCTGTCTGACTGCCAGTGTTAATATTTCTTGCTATTTGGATGGTCATCAAGTCACCTGAATAACTAGGAATTTGGAGCATCATTTAAAGTAAAGTTTACTTAAAACAAATGTCATATATTCTATAATAATGGCAGTACTGTAATTGTTACAAGATACAAGTGAATAATGTTTAAAATTCCAATATCAATGATATATTTTACAGCTGACACACTACCAAGCTGTTAATTTAGTACCAGTCACTTGTTGCCATTTTAACCTCCCCTGTCTAACCCAGCAACTTCAGACATTTTGAATGTAACTCAAAACCATCGCTTTGTCCCTTTAAGCACAAACAAGAAAAGCGGTGTCAAAGGCATCTCCTCAATGCTGTGTTCAATTTCTATCACGGGAGGCAGACTATGTCATGTCTGCAGTAATCTATCTATCTAGATTCTACAAGCAAGCCTGTCTGACTGCCAGTGTTAATATTTCTTGCTATTTGGATGGTCATCAAATCCACCTGAATAACTAGGAATTTGGGTCATCAGTTAAAGTATGCGATGAAACTTCGATAAACTTTATTTAAAGGAGAGTTAACTTCAAAAATAAATGTATGGTGGGGAGAGGGTATACCAATCACTCTTCCTGCACAATAAAGTCTGATTTACCTTCCCAGTACTTTGAGGCGTATTTTAAACTTAAAAGTTTGTTTCTTTCACACATCCATCTATCAGGTCTGGGCGTGACTGCTCTTTGTAATATGAACATTGTCTTATGAAATTTCCTGGTATCTGTGACAAGTTGATTATGACACATGTTCGGTGAATTGTTTTGTTTATGCAACATTTTGAAAAGTTGCAGTTAGTATAGTGAGGAAATTTCCCCAAAGTGCTTCATTTTTGGCTGAGAGATTGGCTGATGGGAAGATTAGCATAGCACAGACATTTATAGGAATTTTGTTAAAATTAAATGTGAATTTAAGAAGCCCTGACCATTAGTGGAAAGGCAGAATTGCGTGTTTTGGAAGCGGGTGTTTTATGGGAACAATGAATGCTGAGTGGATAAATTGAACTTTTGTGGTTGGAAGTACTTCAACGTGAAAGATTTGTTAATTCATTTTGTAAAGATTTGGTTTGAAATGTTACATATTTGTTTGGTTGGAAACTTCAAAAAGGGGAGGTAGCCACCTTCCTGTCAACCACATGGTTAAGCATGATTGACCTACCTTAAACATAGAAAACATCGTCTGGGCCACGTTGAAAGCATGTCTCCAGTTATGATAGATGACTGGTCTGTAGTTTTTGCGCACACTAAGTAGCCACCTGCATAAAACCTGTGGGAAAACAAAACCAGAAGAGAAAATTAAAGGTACTTGCCATGATTACAAATTTGATGTTTGACTTTACTCTACACTTTCTGATTTTAATGTATAAAGCAAAGTGCTTTCATACATTTACTTATATCTAAAGCTATTCTTGCTACAAATTATTTGCAGGATTTCTCCAAGGGAAAAGGAAGTAGCTTGCAATATATATGCAATATGCATACTGCGTTTTTACTTTGTTGGGCAGCTGCAGTGTATGTTTGTGGGGGTATGCCACTCCTCCCACACAAACAAGTCTGATTTATCTGTCCAGTACGTTTTACATACTAACCCATCACCTGGGTGGGGAGGCACAAAGTGGATACTCAACACTGACCAGGCCAGGGCTTGAACAAGCAATCTGTAATGGTCTAATGGTCTACTGCAATGGTTAGAACAATATGGATAAATAATCTTGTTCAAGGACTTAACACTGCAGTGGCTAGGCCAGGGCTTGAACCAACAACCTCTCAAATATGAATCCAATGCTGTAACCACTAGGCCATGGTGCAGAGTATGAGTGGTTAGAATTAATTCTTTTCTTCTGCCAGAAAAGATTATTCAATGCCAGTGGTAGAAGTATTGAATTCTCAGTTACGACAGCATTTACAAGAACAGTTTAGTAAAGAGAATAAATTTTTGAATATGCATAATCTACCTAACAAATAGTAATTAATGTTTAGATCATTAAGTACATGGACACATTAGCAAACTTAGAATTAAGGAAAATAGAAACACTGCTTTATAGTTCCTTATGAAAGTAATTGGGCTAGAAATGTCATTATGAGAACTTACAATAAGATCTATGTTTGTATGTCTAGTTTCCATAACCATGTCAAATCATGGCTATAACCATTAAATAGGACAGAAATAGGACACAGGTGAATGAGATCACATCAATTGTTTATGGTCAGTTTTACAGATGACATAAATAGTTTATCCACCGCATACGATGCCTTAGGGAGCATCACTGCTATTAGGTTGCTCTATTCAATGGGCAGTATCTGATTTGGTTACGATATCTGCTGATATGATCTTAAATGATAGGTTAGCACTGAGTTTGCTCAAAACAAAAAATGTACAATAATTATCACTTACTATAATCGTTTTAACATGATATTACTATACATCATAGGTTTGTCAATAAGCTGTTGCTGCTACAAAATGAAACACAGTTTTCTAACGAAAAAGAATTGAACCACTGTAATGTTAATTACTGCTTCAAACAATTTGCTATATATCAGGTTAAAAAACAGTACATCTATCAGGGTTTGATATGTTCATTTGGGTAATTTGCAAGGGGATTGTGAGTGTGTGTGAGAGGGGTGGGAGGATTTTTGAAGTGAAAATCATACTGGATATCAATCTTTACATTATCCATTTATTCAAAACAAATAGGAGCTGTCTTAGTACTGCTTGTGTTCCAACATGTAAGCCATTATCAAATGATCCAAACACTCACAAACTGAATCAATGTTACAGAAAGTAGGTTAATGATTTGTGCTGAGAGGAGTTCCTACAATCCTGGCAAAAATACTTGGAAAAATGGTAATAACAATAAAGTAGCAGTGAATGCAACAGGGTGAGCAAATTTGTTGGCAATACACCAGTTCCTTTCCTTCAACAGTATACCTGCCTGATTATTATCATACCACTCTTCTCAATCATCAAATGTTGTAAGCAATTATCAACTGATAGTGTGCACCACTTTCAAAAAGAATATTTCTTTACAATATTAAATTCAGAAGTACAGGAAGGTTAGTGGCCTCACTATCTCTACTAAGATTGTAGAACTCTTTCTAAGGGTACTTAAGATGCATTATGATCTACTCTTCTGAGCACACTGATATAGATGAAACCAATCTAGTCCTTCAATGTAGGCTAAGCAAATCCTAGGATATTTCACAGAAAACAAAATCAAATTAATTCAAGATATGCACTTCCCTTAGCTGCCTCATTAAGTAAGAGCGCAAATTAAAACAGTATCCTCCATATCAAACATAACTCCTATGTTCTATAATTGTGCATTCTGCATTTTTATATTTAACGGCAATCTTGTAAATAGAGAATGGGTGATAAATAACCCTCATCTGTGTCCCTAGAGTCCATGCTATAATGGGTTAAAGACACACTAAATTAAGCAAATCAGCAATGCTTGACACAATGATCAATCAACTACCTAGAGATAGCACCCAAAGAGACATCAATTCCTAAACAGCATGATATAAACCTGTGCAGAGAAGTAAGGGATTTTTATTTTATTTATTAATTATTATTTTTGTATATTTTTTTGGGGTGGGGGTGGGGAAGGGAACTACACAGATGATGTAATTAAATTTAGCATGCAAATACTGTAATTTGTAATTTCAGTAACAGAATATTTTCATATTTATATTTCTTATTTATTATCATTCGGGAGGGACACATGAATAACTAGATCTCTGAAGAGGATCTTGACACAGCTGCCATCGTGAGGTACAGGATTGTGCTCTTTTGGACAAAATGTCCTCATTCAATGGCAATACTCCATTCATTCTTTTCAAGAACTGCGTAATTCTACTAATAGATACAATTGTGCACCTTCGCAATCTATCTGTTTTTCACCCTTAATGACCTCGGATGATTTTTAAAATGTGTTTATGTTGCCCGGGATGTTCTAAAGTATATCCATATCAAGTTTCAGGTCAATCGGAGCATTTTGGTAATTTGACTTTTGACCCCTTTTGACACCCTTTACACCCCTTTAATGATCTTGGATATTTTTTTAAAATGTGTTTATGTTCCTCAGGATGTCCTAAAGTACATCCATATCAAATTTCAGGTCAATTGGAGCATTTTGGTAATTTGACCTTTGACCCCTTTTGACCCACTTAACACCCCTTTAATGACCTTGGATGATTTTAAAATGTGTTTATGTTGTTCAGGATGCAATAAAGTACCTGCATACCAATTTTCAAGCCGATTGGAGCATTTTGATAATTTGACCTTTGACCTATGAACTTTGACCTTTGGGGTCAAAGGTCACCAAGATTTGTTCTATATATTTTTGCCAATCTATCTGTGCAAGTAGAATAATTATACCACCTTCCACTAGGAAGATATTGATTTTTGATGATTTATCCAAATATTTTCAAATTTGACCCGGAAGTGACCCTTAATGACCTTCGAATTTTTTTAAACGACCGACTTTTGTGCGCTGACCAAAGACAATGCCTGTGCCAAAACCCAATCGTAATTGCTCATTTTCTGTTTGAGTTGAAACGTTTTAAAGCAAAATCGCATATTTGACCCCTGTGACCCCTGCGTGACCTTTTGACCCCAAAAGGTCATGTGACATAAATGGGAGGTGCTCATTGTTATTGTGTCCAAGTTTGATGATAATAGCTCAAAGCATCTTGGAGTTATTGCCAATCAAACTGTTGCCAGAAGAAGAAGAAGAAACAAAGAAAGATTCTTAGAGATACAGAACACAGCTGCCTTAGGGCAGCTGTGTAAAGATTCTTAGAGATACAGAACACAGCTGCCTTAGGGCAGCTGTGTAAAAAACAGAGATTATCTTACAAACATCCTGTTTTTCAAAGATCTTAAATTAGTTGGAGAAAAAACAAACAAAATCATGGACAGTTCTTCAAGGTAGAGTCAGTCTATCGGTATTTTTAACAATAACTTTGAAAATCCAGACTTATTTTGCTTGTTTCACTAGAATGTTTGCAGTAGAAAAATTATCATTTTTTAATCATAATTGCTTTAAAAGTGTCCAATATTATTGTTATCATTATTATTATAAAATAAAGCTAAAATTGACAACCTTTGGACAGTTGGGCTTAAAAAAACAACCAAAAGTCATAGACACATCTTGATTTCTTTCCTTGGTTGGGCCCATAAAACAGAATTTTGTCTTTCTTCACTTAATCACAACATTTTTTATGTATACCTCTACCCAATCTACCATAACAGCCAAATACACTGTGTATTTATATCTAACACATTTATTACCTGTCTATCACAATCTGGTTTTCATTATAATCACTACAGAATATAATGACAATTCCATAAATTCATGGCTCATACAAATGAATAACAAATAATCCGTTTCTTAGAATTCAGCATATATTATTGATTGCATATGTCCACATTTTATCAAATAATTCTCTACAATGGCTTATATATTGGAATTCTATTTCCTATACTAATATATTTAGCAACAAACTAGGTCATATTCAGAAAATTTTGTAGAATTAAAGCGCAGGCTAATCCATCACTGTCACAAAGTTTATTGACATTATTGGGAGATGATGGTGGAAGTCTAAACTATTTTGTCAATTGTAAGGCTTGTGATGCAAAATGTTGTCATCAATCATGATAATGTCCCGACAGAAAACATTTTTGATATACTAAGTATTGCAACATTCAGACATGAAAATGCACACTCATACACAAAAACAAACTGAGTTTAGGCAAAACTGTGCTGAAATTAACATTTTGACTAAGAAAAAAAATACAGATTTTCCCCTGAAAATGTTCATGTTTGAACATTATGCACAAAAGATAGAATCTATAGATTTGTCTATTCAAAAGGCAATCTTTAGAAAGAAAATATGTGATATTTTGTTGATTTAGCTCAAATGTGGCCCTAATATGGAGAGCAAAAATCCACCTTTGAAAAGGACATATTTGTCAACTATCCTTGAATTTAAAGAAACAATCATGAGCGCATTAGTATAACTTTTATATTAAAACACAGGAATGTGTTTTGATTCTAGTGATCAGCTGATCGGTACAAATTTCCCCTTCAGATTGCAATATCTCCTGCACCCAAATCCTCTGAAACAACAATGGTCTTTGTTTTGATCCCATGTTTTGCGTAATATTACCAGCGTTGCCATGGGTACCATCTATCTCATACCTTGCATCAACATGAGTTGACAAGAACACTTGTCTAGCTGATGAAACAATGGTGGTTTGCTAGTCTGAAATGTTGAATAAAACTGACCATACATCAATGGCAGTCCCTTTTGCCTGGTAATTTAATTTTTTTTTTGTGATTGGAATCCCAGTTTCTCCTGGATAAATGACAGTTTTACGATATAAAAATCACATGGAAACTTGGTTTTAAGGTGAAAAACTTAGTTGATTTGTGAAAAATGTTTATAGACGAGGAAAAACAATACCTTTTGATTAATAAACATGTTTTTGACTTTTTTGAAATAACTGGTGCTTTTCCCTTCAGTGCTAATGATTTTTTGTTTATAAAAACTAACAAAAACACACACACTTGCTCCGACTCTGCACACCCACACATTTTTGTTACAAAAAACAAACAAACAATGGTTTTCAATAAAAACACATTCTACTGAAATTATTGGACACTTGGCTTTCCATATATCAGTCTAAAATGATAAATATATATTGCACATGTCTATCACCAATAGCCAACACAATCAAAGCCATGCAATCTTATTTTGGTTAAAACCAATTTCCAATTCTATTCATTCCAATCATTGATCCTATGTGATGAAAGTATAGATGTCCGCAACATCAAGACGCAAATTGTTTTACTAATTTTATATTTAGATTTTGATAAAGTCCCATCATTGTGTAAAAGGCTCTCATTTCCAATGTGATCTTTAAGGCTTCAAATAGCATAAATCATTTTTGTACTCTAACTCTCAAACTAATTGCATTTAAACCATATAGAAGTATACATTTTTAGAAGCAGGTTGTTGGAGATGATGGAGATATTAGTTATTGACTAAAATTGTCCTAAAATTGTCAGTTTTGGCCAAAAAAAAAATCCCAAAGAATGGTTTGAGGATAGTAACATATACCAGCTAAAATACTAACTAAAAAAACTCATAGAGGTAACCTTGAGGATGAAAAGTGATTGATGAATTGCCCCTTTAAGACCTTTCTATCTATCATCATCATTCAATCACAAGTTCCTAACTTTTAGGGAGAAGCAAACAATAATCAATGCCTTTTATTGACTCACGTCATTGTTAATAAGAGCCAATTTCACCTTCACAAACTTGTAAATTACAAGCAAACATCTTTGATGACAATTCGATAAATCCTTGTAACGCCACAGTTAATTAAGTCCCATGGTCCTCGCATTAAACTGACTGAACAATACTAAACATGTCCCTACACAGCTAATAAAACTTAAGTGCCTTGACATTTTACTTGCCCTATACTTTGGACATTATTGAAATGGCAATAATCTATACAAAATGACATTTATTTCTATTTAGGTAATGTTAAATAAAGAATTGTGATGCAACCATTATCATAACAACATGTCCTTGCTCAAAGGCAAATTTATGTTTTTCCCTTTTTGTCTAGTTTTCCCTCTCTTTTAGTCCATCCTTTTTTGTGGAGTGGAGGTTAAGCTAATTTTTAAATTTACAATGAGGCAATTTCACAATTACCCCTTTGAAGCCACAAGGGGCAAACACTTCTTAGGGGCAAAAGGTGGCTCAGAGGTATGTTGCCTTAGGAATAATTATTAATAAGGCCTAAAAACAATTGTTATATTGGCGTAGCCTGATCGACCCTAAAATTAGGCCCTACCCTACACTTACACTTTTTTAAAGAATTATCTTTGGAACAAAAACAATTAAAAAAGCAACCGAGCGACCCTAAAAACAGCACAACTTGATTTTTTCTAATACAACAGTACTCATTGAAAAAAAAGAGAAAAGTTTTCACCTGGGAAGTAATAAAACAGCAATGGTTGTGGCAGCTAACGGTAATTCATTGTACCTCGTTGGGAAATGTGGCCCCAAACTACATTTTATTCTAGCATCAGATGTGTTGAGTTGCATGATTTAATAGGGGATTTTGCCCAGGATGTATTTGCCACTAATATATGGAGTTGGTAAACACTAAAAAATCTTAACAAAAGAAGATCCCTACCAACCTACCCTTTTTTATTCGGCCCGTTACGCCAATATAACAATTGTTTTTTTCTTGACCTAATTGTAAAAATCCTTCACAAAACTAACTCTATTGAACCTTAATTATCAACATGGTAAACAATTAGAAATTTTACTTCAGTCTACTCCCATGTTAAAAGGTTGTATTTACACATTTCTGATACAGCAGATACTACTGGGTGATTCCAAAGTAACTTTTGTGACCATAAAATTGGAAAATTTCACTTTTAAATGGCCACAGAACCTAGCATAAACATAATATCAACGAGTTTGTTGTTGATAATGGTGCTCACTGGTGGGATCAAGACATGCAGGTGTTTAAAGATTAAAATAATTGCCAAGATACTGAATAAAGTTCGTGTAACGTTCGGTAACGTTTGTGACAGCACATGGAAATGTTTTTTTGCTCCAAATGACTTCAAAGTAAAAATTCTCTGACATGTTAGCGTCAGGATTTCTTTTAATGAAATGTTTTGTTTGGTAACGTCTGGTTATGTTTGTGACATTTTGGTGTAACTTTTTGGTAACGTTTGTAACATTTTTGAATTAAAACATGTGCTTATTCATGCACGGATAGAAAAAATTCAAAATTTCTGATTAGAAAATACTTCTCACGTACCGAGTAACAAACTTATGACTAATAAAACTGATCATATGGTGGAATAAAAAAGCTGATTTTTTGCTTGAAATCAAAAAAGGTTTAGTTTTCACTGGAATGAGCCTACTGCTTTCAGTTATGATGAAAGAGCATTGAGTGTCTTCATTTCTGTGGAAAACTTCCAACGTAAAAGAAATTGACTACTTTGACACCTTAAATATTCAAGTTCACAATGTGTTTATATCACATTTCTCATCATGCATTCATCATCTATCTCTAGTCACAAATCAAAATTTATTAATAGATTATTGTTATTTGGATAAATAAAATCTCAAAGTCACATGACACAAAGTCTAGCATAAAATGTTACTCATTTTCCTGTAGGTTATTCTAAATGTATTTACAAGTAAGCATTTAGCATACTAATCTGCTTTTAGCAATGTCACTTTTATATGGATAAAATGCATAAGAGGAAACACCTCCACCTCCACTTCTACAGACTCACATTTTCTTTCAACAATCAGGTTAACACCAGCTTTACGCATATGTAATTTGGAATTCATATCAATGCTTGATTTTTTAACAATTTACGATTGAGTTGACGTTTTCTATTAAAACTAGGTCATTCTTGGCAAGGTGCATCTGGCTCAGGGTTTGTTGGAGACATTGACAGGCACAAAAATCATGAAAGTGCCTTTCTGTGCATAATAGACTATCTTCTTGAAATCAAAGCAGTTACAACAACTTTAGACGTAAAGCACTGGAAATTGAGTATCTAAAACTCCACTTCCACTCTCTAGCATCTCAAGTACATAGTGTACATTTCACATACAGCCAGCATCTATCTCACGTCACAAACTAAGTCAATCAAAAATTATTGATTCTTCTTCTTCTATTGTTTTTGTATGGAATAAATGAAACTTCAACTCAAAGTCATATGACACAAAATCTTGTGTGAAATTTTACTCACATTCTTCTAGAGATAAATGTTAAATTCATTCTCTAGTATACATTACGCATATTAATCTGCTTTAGAAATGTTGACTTTTACATGGGTAAAAAAATACGAACATTAATACACCCACATATCCTCTTTCTTTAAAACGGTTTATTCCAGTTTGAAGCAGATATCAGTGCGTTAGAAAGTAAAATTACAGCAGATAATTTTGTTATCCAAACAATATAAACATATCCATACAAACATATGGTCTTAAGGATTTTTATCTAATTCCAAACATAATATTTATTATTAACTGATAGAATCTTCATCATTATAATACTTATCATTTTTATCCATTGTGACAGACATACTGAATGCGGTGACTAAATTTGTTATTACAGTCTGATTTTCACAAAATTGTCAAAAACCAATCCAGAATTTAAATCAGAAGGTATTTATTCAATTACTTAGTGTTGAATTTTATGCTTCTTTTTTTTTTAATTCTAGAAACAAATAGTCAAGAATGGGTTTTAGAACTATATTTGGAAATGTAAATTTATTTATTATTTATTACCCACAAACAATTTAGACATATTGTTAAAGTACATAACAAGCATGACAGATCAAAACATCTAAAGTAAAATTTGTGAAAGTATATATGAATTTTGTTGGTGATTTTTATTTAAAATAGGAAAATCAAGCCCAAATCTATTAGTTGAGCTATAAGTTGCTGAAACACAGGGCAAGAAGCACTTGAGCTTTATATTTCCAAACTCATAGTGAGGCAAATAAATATTGGGCCACTTTATCAAAATTGATCTAGTTATCATACGTGGGATCCAATATTATCAGATAACGGGCATCTCAAAGCATGATAATGGTCAAAATAATACATTTTACACAAAAACAGACATCTGTACCTCCAAGGCTATTAAAGCCTTCACAAAAACAAGATACTTTTATTCAGTTCGATGAGTGGTTTGAGAAATAGAGCAGAAAAACAATGATGACAATATTTTCTGCTCTGAGTATTTTTGCTCACATTACCACAGGGAGCACTGAGTATGCATGGAATTATCAAAGTCTCCAATCTATCTTTGTCAGTCTCCCCATGTGTGTGCTCAGAATTATCAGGAATGAATTACTGGCTCTGATGTGCTATTTAAGGCATGCTTTGCATTACTTTGAATATATTTCTTATCAAAAATCACACCATGTTGTGAGGCTTTTATACCTCTTCAATATATTATTACAAAGTTGTTTGTAGACGAACAGTATATGTGAACATTTAAGAATAAAATTGGTTTGATTGCTTACATGCCCAAGTCATTTTGGATTTTTTAACATGTGAAATAAATAGAAATTGTATAAATATCATAAATGTCTGTCCACTTTTGAATGCAAATGCAAATTTATGCACTTATTAATTCCCAATTTTGGAATTACAAAGTTTGGGGATGAATTGGAGCACAATTACTAATGGAAAACTTATGGTACTAATTCTTAACCACATCAATATCTTACATCAAAAATAAAATGTGAATTTACGTGCAATTTTAAAAATATCTACTATGCCAATGATTTTGTCATGTAACAGAATTAAATTGTAATCTTTGGGTCACAGGTAAAGTGATAAAAATGGTTGCAATTGTCACTTAAGTCACTTGCTAGTTGTAATTTCAGTACCATTGAAGTCTCTTCTTTCTGATAGAATTAGGTCATTCGTAGCAAGGTGAATCTGGCTCAGTGTTTGTTGGAATATTTGCATCACTATGTGTTCTCACAGCCAAGTGACGGGGGTACTCAGAGTTGTCATTTCACTACTATTCAGTATCTTCTTTCTAATAGAATTAAGCCATTTTTAGCACGACGTATCTGGTTCAGTGTTTGTTGGTTTATTCAGGGGTGTCGGATAATAAAAGTGGTACGACCTCTAGTAAAAGGAAGATATGAAGGAAGGATGCTAACCTATTATAATTCAGTCATATTTTAGTTAAGGATGATTTCAAATTGCGCATTTTATCGCACATTTTATTAGCCAGAATAGAGATATTTCTTTTGAATGTTGCTGTTTTGACACCCTAAAGACTATATGCGCGAATCACTCCTTTATGTAAAAGAGTTCCCTTTTCTGTTTCTTTTTACACACGTATTATATCTATATTTGATAACACATGTCCCCCCCCCCCTCCTGCTCCTGGGTTCATTTATTTAGCTTGGTCAGGTTTCCAAGTTGATGTGGTCAGCATACTTACAGTGCAGTTTACGATTTCTATGCAAGCAACACAATTAGTTCAGCGACACACCATGTGTCAATACCAGGCTCAGATCACTGTCTCCAGTCTATTCTTAATTCAATTTCTACAATTTACCAAATGAAAAGGTTCTTTTCTCTTAATATGGTCTTAATTTTCTTGTCATAAAATCAACATTTTTTTTCAGAATAATCATATTGCACTTATAACCATTCAGATAACTTTTTAGTCAATGCAAAATAAATATCGAACACTGCAACTCACAATTTCAAGCAATTATTTCCTAAGTATTTCTTCAATTATTTTCAGGGTTAAGAAAAAGAAAAATGGAAAAAAGAAGTTATGCAAACTAAAAATAAGGTAAAAACTTACAAACTCTTTCCTTATTTATTGAAAAGGGAATATTTCATCCCATCCAAAATTACAAAAAAATTAAATAAAATATGGTATAGTATACACTGGCCATTTAAAGTATTTCCGCACTAACACATTATTCTGCCATATCTCACAAGGCGTTTTTAAGGAAACTATCTGGAAACTTATGTTGCTTTTGGTCAGATTTGATAGGTAATCTAGTTAAGTATAAAATTGAGCTCTGAATGGGATCAACCCCCTCACGTTACAGGGAGGGGCAACAACACAAATGGGTCAAAAAACATGATTTTTAGGTCAAATTTGATTTGACAACACCTGGGTCAAGGTCACTTCACCACTCAAGTTGAGTGGTCATATGGAATGTGTATATGTAATAGAGTGACAAGAAGGCAATTAAATGTCCTGGTCACGCTTGACCTCGCCAAGATAATGCTTGGAAGCAAACGAAAAATGATCCTTCAACGCCTCACAGTTTACAAAAATAGGGCTGTGGTAAAAATGGAATGGTCCATGGCGGTATATGACATTTTAAAAGGTTTTAAGAGGTTTTCAATCTGTCATATACCGTCACAAAACACTCCACATTCATCACAGCCCTATTTTTGTAAACTGGTGGGGCCTTGAAGGATCATTTTTCGTTTGCTTCCAAGCATTTTCTTGGTGCAGTCAAGCATGACCAGGACATTTAATCGTCTGCTTGTCACGCTATTACATATACACATTCCATATGACCACTCAACTTGAGTGGTGAAGTGACCTTGACCAGGTGTTGTCAAATCAAATTTGACCTAAAAATCATGTTTTTCGACCCATTTGTGTTGTTGCCCCTCCCTGTTCGTGAGGGGGTTGTTCCCATTCGGAGCTCAATTTTACACTAAACTAGATTACATATCAGATCTGACCAAAAGCAACACAAGTTTCCAGATAGTTTCCTTATAAACGCCTTGTGAGATATGGCTGAATAATGTGTTAGTGCGGAAATACTTAAAATGGCCAGTGTATATAAGTTGGAAGGGCCTAAGAACCATGTTACATTACAATAGCATGCCTAAAATCAGGGCAGTGGTCAAATCAATTGTAGCGTAGAAGGGGTAAGATACACAACATTACCCAGATGAAACACAGTATAATAATGCAGATCTTACCTCATATGGTATATGGTATTCCGTGACCAGTTCGCAGTCCAGAAACATCCGCAGTGCCGCCTGGATTGTCTGGTCTTCAGATAACTCAAAGTCACTGAAGGTGAAGTCATAGAGCTTGAAATCATCACATGTTGGGATTGCGTACTTCTGTTCAATTGGAAGATAAAAACCAGTGGCAGAAATAAAAGTTTGATGGATTAGAAAATGACACTTTTTTCTCATTTTTCTCAAAAGTTCAAACAAACTTGCAAGAAAGGTTTTAAATTCTAACATCAGCATCAGTCAAGCATTCTTATCAGCTACAAACTGAATTTTAAATAAGAAAAGACTGGGAATAAACAGATAAACAGTATAAATGTTTGTAACACCCAACTCTTACGGATCAGTTGGAAGGACCATCCATATTCCAAACACCACAGTATATGGCAACATATCATCAACGATCAAACAACACCTTTCATGTTTTGCTGGACACTGCATTCGTACCACTCCGTTTGATCTTTTGGACCCCCCCTGGCAGTAAGCGAATAGAGGCAGATTTTTCCTTCGGTGCTCACACATCATCAAGACCGATCTCAGCCTAGATCTGCCATAAAAACAAATAGACTCATGCATGACAGGGAAGTCTGGTCCAAGCTTGTTGCTATTGCTTCTTCTATTCCATCCAAGGACAACTGATGATGGTAATGACTAGGACTATGAGGCTGCAACCATTGATCGTCCCTTTAAAATATAGCAAAAAACAATCAAATTCCATACATACCCGTATTCTCTCCACTTCGTCGGGTTGAGCACATGCATGGTAGGAAAGCACCTCCAATGATACTGCTTGTTTAGCCATAAGCTTCATTGCATCTTCGTACATTTGTGTGTTATGAATACCCAAGCCACAGAATATAGCAAAAGCCTGGAATAAGAAGACACAGAGAGAAAAAACAAAGAGTTATAAAACTATGATACTTTTTAATATGGCTTGTTTATCCTAATGTATATCTTGGTTTTGTATCAAAGCTGAATCAGGTACATTTAATCACACAATCCCTAGCAAATAAGATAGCAGCTACCTATCTGCTTCATAGCAGCTATATAACTGCTACTGATTTGAGCCTAACAAGAAGTGAATTTAACCACTAT
>JXSR01S028824.1:120593-131711 GCA_000969725.1 Ophiothrix spiculata
CATGAGCAACATCTTATGTCATCTACATATATTCCCTTAACAGAGAAATAATTTACTTGAAGGACAATATTAAGCATTTTGGAGAATATTTATAATTCTAATGAATATCACATAACTCATACGAACACAGAATTTGAGCACAAATTCAAACAATAATAAAGATGCAAAACAAAACTTTGACATCCCAATTTTACCACACAGATACCATTGCATTGTAAAACACTGTAGACAATCTCATTTATTTTTCATAGAAGCATGAATGTTTGAATGTCTATTGAGAAAACATTTTGATTCCTGCTAATGTAAAATAAAACTTAGAATATGTGGGTGTTGTAGAGAAGAAACCTCTTTTTGGACTGGTTTTATGCTGTTTTATCAAATTAAATATTTTTCTTCTGGAGCTCAGGCACAGAAATCTATGGTGGCACCAGAGGAATTTTGATTATCTTAGCAAGTAATATCTCACACAAAGGTGTCAGTTTTCCTGATCTTCCACAGCTAAATTTGATATCTATTCCTTCTTAAAATGAATGAAGAAATAACATTTAGCATTGCTTGAACATTTACTGATATCATATCCTAACAGCCACAAATCTAACAGCCATTCTGGTCTTTTGTGACATAGGATTTCAACATGGTTCATGGGATTGATTGTTTCTGCAAGATATTCCTATACAGCAGAGATCAATATCATTATCATGATAACAGAATAAAGGTAAAACTTGTATTAACTCTTTCACTCCGGCAAGCCGCTCACAGCAGCTCTAAAATGCGTGCATGATTGGCCGGAAATTCTAATTCGACGCAATTTATTCAAATTGCTCTAAAAATAAAACTATCAGCCCAAATTGGTTGAAAAGTTGCCAGCAAGCAGTTGAAACAAAGGGCTATCTAAGATCATTTTGATTAGCATAGGGGGTAACCCTGGTGCACTACAACTATCATATGCTATCATAAAGTGAGGTGTCTGTGAGCCGCTCTGAGCGGCTTGCCGTCCAAATAGGACAGATTGTTAACATTTTATTCCGGAGTGAAAGAGTTAACAACTACAAACCAAAAACTTTCTGTTGTGAAAAGGGACATGTTCTAATAAATGGAAAGTCACTGAAGATTAAGCATTCATAGTAAAACAAAATTCAAGTAAAGCTTATTATAGTTTGCATTGAGAGATAAAATCCAGGAATTTCAAGCAGGAATAATAAATCAATTTTATGATTATATATAATAAACATACTAGCCAAGTATGACCAGTTTACCATAAAAAATTACATTTCCGAATAATATTTTCGACCAAAACCTTAGACATTTAAGAGAATACATTATACTGATGCATTTTTATTTCAAAATTGAAAGTTAACCTAACTCCAGAGACTGTTAATGCAAAATAAGTTCTGACTTTTTTCTGCTCATTTCATAAGAGCGTGTCTAATAAATTTAATTCTAAAACAGATTTACTACTTAGCAAAATTAATCAATAAATATTCCATAAATATGTTTATTATGTACAGATTTCCTTTAATACTGCAATACCTATCTATCCAGGTTCCTCTCAATCAGATATTGAGGCACTGTTCCATCTTTATCCAGACTGCAATCAGATATAATTGGCTCTGATCTCATATTACAGTATCAATAATAGAACATAATAGAATAGGCAACTGGACTTTAAAACCAATTTCTAACAAAGCAAATAATGTTGGAAATAAGGAATTACTATTAGCTATATCTCACATTATACAGGAATTAGCATTTAATTACTCAGTTCTAATTATGATTTGCAGAGGTTTCAATGTTGATTTAATTTTTTTTCAAACAAATCAAAGCAAAAATTAATTTATGGGTAATTACATCTACTGTAAAGCTTGTAAAGCAGATAATGCATTTCCAGTATTCAATCAAAGCTAACTATCTTGAGGTCTTGTGACATAAATAATTGACAACTAACTTTCACATCTTGAATAACTGACAATGATTATTTTCTTGATAATTAATTTTCATTTATAGTAGTCTTAATAAACACTATTATAAAAAATTAAAAGCTTTATACATTTACAAAAGGGAAAACCTTTACAAAAGGATTAAAATTATCTAATTATATCCAACTTCCATTATCACTGGCACACAAAGTTAATAAGCAGGATGTACAAATATAAAACAAAGTAAACACTTTCAATAAACATCCAATTTCCTTTTTATCCACTCCAATGGCAGAAGATTTATATTGAAGTCACCTATAAAATAAATCTACCATACAGAGTCAGAATGCAGTATGTGCCAATTTGAGAAAAAAACACACTTAAATTAATTATCCATTTATCCATCTTAAGTAATGAAAACCATTGATCATCTGTTCATTTATAGAATCTTCAAAGGTAAACGAAAGTAACTGGCATGTTATCTCATTGCTAAACTCCTACGTACTACAAAGTACTACAGTAAGAAATCGAGAATTAGCCCAAGTCCGAATACATTACAGACGGCGGATATAAATGGTCAGGAAATTGCTGCCCGGGCAGGCCACGCTCGGTGGCTTGGCTTAGCTGGGGAACGGGGGGGGGGGGGGGGAACCAAAAATTTTCTTATGACGTATTAGGACTTAGACTGTATCTAAGCGTGCAAGAGTAAGGGTTAATGCAAATAAGCATGTATACCTAAGAAAAGAAGATTTTTGCCAAAAAGTAAAAAAAAAACCCAAACAGTATCTACATTTCTTGGAAGATGTGTGCAACAGATGAGCAGATGATCGACCAATGCTTAATCATAACTCTAAAAGTAGTGTCTAACCATATCAAAAATTTTGTACATACTACATACAACCTTCTAACATGGGAGTGGACTGAAGTTAAATTTATATGATCAATGTTCTACCATAACTAAAAGCAGTGTCAACTATATCAAACACATATATGAAATCTTATAGAGTAATGTGCAAGTAGACTGAAGAAATAATTTGACATTTAATGGACACATCTACTTTGTCTTGTATTCAAATCCACATAGCTATCTTTTTTACTTAATCTAGCAGATCTGTGAACCCTATCCACCTACAATCAGATAACATTTCTCTACATGCACTACCTGACATGCATACTGGTTTAGTGTTGGAGAAGGCATGCATATCTGGCTAGTAGAGAGGAAATCTATGGGGAGATGAATAACTTGGTCAGCTTTTTTATTCGACCATGTGAGCAGTTTTCTCAGTCATACGTTTGTTACTCAGTATGTGAAAAGTATTTTCTAATCAGAAATTTTTTCTACCCGTGCATGAATGAGCACATGTTTTCATTAAAAAATGTCACAAACGTTACCAAAAAGTTTCACCAAAATGTCACAAACGTTACCAAACATTACCAAACATTGCATTTAAAGAAATCCTGACGATAGAATTTCCTACCACTTTTATGAACTATTTGTAAATATGTTACCAATCATCTGTGAAAAGCGCAATAAAAAATTCGATAACATGTCAGAGAAATTTTACTTTGAAGTCATTTGGAGCAAAAAACCATTTCCGTGCGAGGTCACAAACGTTACATGAACTTAATTCAGTATTTTGGAAATTATTTTAATCTTTAAACACCTGTATATCTTGATCCCACCAGTGAGCACCTTTATCAACAACAAACTTGTTGATATAATGTTTATGCTAGGTTCTGTGGCCATTTAAAAGTGAAATTTTCCATTTTTTCAGTCACAAACGTTACTTTGGAATCACCCTTAATCATTCAGGACTATTAAGAAATTCATAATGCTCAGTGGGGTTGCTTGAGCTGATTAAAGGGAAGATCTGCTTAGCACTACTAATAGATTTTACTTTATTCATACTGTGAACCCTATCCACCTCCAATCACATGACATTTTTCTACATCACTACAAAGACTTGCACCAAATCTAGGCAATCATCAACTTTTTGCATCTGATGCATTACGTCAGTTCCAGGTCAATTTCAAGTTCACAACAACATATCAATGTTTGCTTTCTGTAATTGACTCATTTATCATCTTAATACATCATCATAGTCCTTAATTGTGTCCATGGTGCCATGTTGACAAAGGGTTATTCCAGATCAAGCTAGCCTAGTCCAAATATGAAGGATGATGGAATTCCAGATTTTTTAATGGAACCCAAGTTTGGAATTCTGAAATTTATTGTTTTCTAGTAAAATTATTGTTGAAATAAATTAAATCCAAAAAGTAAGATTTTTCATTTTTTACAAAAGAAAATTAGACATCTATGGAGATGGAAAGGTAATATTCTGGAATAGCCCAAATTTCCATCAAATGCCTTCATACAACTTCAGAGCATAATACAGATATAAGAAGATCTAATCAATTATGCCGTGTGTGGTGTGCAAGATACACTTCAGTTTATTTAATTGTTTTACTCACAAAGAGTCCATTAATACAATGTATCTTAGTTTAATTTCAAATAAAACATAAATGTTTATTTTAATTTTGATTTAAATGATTTCTCTTGGTAAGTTTGTGTAATTCATAAAATATCATATGTTGGTGAATTTTGATAAATAGTAATTTTTCAAACTCTCTCTGTTTCCACCATTTCCTAGAGAATATGTTTTATTTATATATCTATTATATTTTGCGTTAATTCCAGAACAATTTACCTTTTCAAGGTATGAAGCAAAATCATCGCTTAAATCCTAAGTACCAACTTATCTCTTTACAATGGTACTTGATAATTGAATTTCAAGATATTTGTAAATAATTCATGACTATATTTTATTGTCTTGTATATTTGTACAATGCTATTAAATTTGTTATATATTATTTGAGGTCTTTGATATAAAGTTCTCAGAAATTGGTGAGTAGAAATATTATAAATGTAATTGTATATATCATTAATTTCTTGTAAATTTGGCCGCGAGCTACTTAAGAGAAATACAACATATGAAACTAAAATCTAAAACCCAGTCTACAACTCAAACCCTGACCATACATTTTAGCAAAATTTCAGAGAAATAACCTCACTGTCAACCAGCTAGCAAACACAATTACATCTGAATTCACCGCACATCTTAGCAAATTCCGCGATATGTTGTCTACCTTTCTCATCATAGATAGTAAATGATACCTTCATTGCCTAAAGACAACCGTCTATTCTCCTTAGGATTTCAAACTTTATCTTGAATGCGTTGAGAACAAGATTTTGGCAGCAGCAGCAATTTAACAGGAATCAAGACCAACTTGAGGCAATAATACACTTGGGGCATAGATAAAATTGGATTTTTACATGGCGTATCAAAAGGGAATCATTGTTTATTGCTAAGTATTCCGGGCAACGATTAAGGGAAAAATCCCATTGCAGCTAAGAAATCAATTTAACTCACAATTATAGAAGACAAAAAGGAGATAAGATGGTTTGATTGAATTCGGGTATTAAATTATCACATTCATAACATGTGTATGGATGGGTAGATCTTATTGTAGGGATTAGATAGTTTGGTGTAAACAAATTTCACTTAGAAATTGGAAATAAACCTCTGCTCAGTTACAAATGCAAAAGCAAGGTATTTTATACAACAACATGAAAGAAGCATAGTAGACAATTAGCATTTCTTAAATTTTCTTCAAAAGAAAATGACAGTTACACCATTAGGCAGTCAACTTGATTTTCAACAAAACTTTTTTAATTTTATTGAACATCCACCACCCAAAATCTGCCCAAGTTTATATCCTATATCTATATTGTAAATGACAATTAGCCACATCCCAATGTTACCAAAGATACTCCGGTGCAGGGTAAAGTGTTTTGATTCCTACCAAATCAGAATACAAATAAATATATGAAGTCTGCAAGTGAGTGTTGTAGAGAAGAAACTTAAATTCTTCACTTTTGGGACTTGGTTTATGCTTCTCAATCAAATTGTGCATTTTTCTTCTGGAGCCCAGTGACAGGTATCAATGGTGGCACCATTGGGACTTTAACTTAGCAGGTAATACCTTGCACAAAGCTGTGAGCTTTCCTAATCTCCTTGAGCTAAATTTGATATCTATGAATTCTGTAACTGATAGAAAAATAAAATTTAGCAGTGCTTGAATAAGAATCTGTGTAACTTGACAGCGGCATATGCTAACAGCCACAAATCTCACAGCCACTTGAGTCTTTTGTGATTGTTTCTGCAAGGAGTTCCTATAGAGCGGTGATCAATAGCCTACTGTTTGGTTACAGAAATAACACAATATTTGATGATAAAAGATTTATTCATGGTTGATTTCATCCACAAGGTGTTTCATGAAGGCATTTAGTATTCGAAACAAAACATAGAAGATGTTGTGCTTTATATATTCTCAGATTTCAACAAATCTAAGAGCCACATAGGTCTTTTGTGAGAATGGATTTCAATGTGGCCCATGAGACTGATTGTCTCTGTAATGTATTCCTATACAGCAGAGATCAATAGCCTACTATTACAGAAATAATCCTAAATTAGATGATGTAAACATGATTCAAGGTTGTTTTGTTCCAAAGCATGTTTGATTGAAGGCATAAGTATTTTAAAACAATATACAAAATGCTCTGAAGATGGCACTCTCTAGAGTATCGAAAGCTCAGCTCTCCAATATGATGCCTCTAGGAAACAATAAATTCTGCTCAACATACAAAATGTTGATTTTGATAAATTCAGCTTAACCAATATCATGATGACAGAATAAAAGTTAAACTTGGATAGTAGCAAACCAAAACCTAACTGATATTGAACCATACCATAATAATGCTAACTGCTCTTTTGAGCTGAAAATCACCAAAATAAAAGATAGTTATATATTTGAATATATTCCAATGTTATATTTTGAATGTATATTCAAATGATATATCACATTGTTTTCATTTTTCAGCATGAGAGAAAATTCAAGATGAGTAAGCATAATTAACAGTAGTTTTACTTGGACGTTGTATGATTATAATACAATAGCAAAAGATTACCAATTAACCATAAAAACAATATTTCCCAGTTTTTAATACTTGGAAACCTTAGACCTTAGGCAATTTCTTTCAAAAATGAAAATTAACCTCACTCCAGAGGCTGGTAATGCAAAAATCTACAATAAATTTATTTTTGTTCTTAGTAAACTAAATCACTAACTGTTTTCTAAATATATTTATTATATATACACATTTCCTTTAATACTACAATGTCTATCCATCTATCAAGGTTCCTCTCAATCAGATATTGAGGCACAATATCTAGACTTAAATCAGAAAGAGATATTAGCTCTGATCTCACATTACGGTATCAATAATAGAATAGTCAAATGGACTTTAAAACCAGGATTTTATCAGAGTAAATAATGGCAGAATTACGGAAAAGTCATCTAAAAGTCTATCTCCAATACAGGAATTAGCCTGTAATTACACAATTATAATTATATTATTTCCAAGCATTTTAGGTTTCAACGTTGATTTAAAGCTATATTTTCCAAACAAATCATAGCAATATCCAAGACAAAAATCAATTTACGAGTAATTACATCGGTTGTAAAGCAGATAGGGAGTTTTATTTGATTGAATACTGGAATTCACCGTCTGAAGCTTTCACAAACATGAATATTTGACGACTGCCTCTCACAACTAGAATAACTGATGATGGTTATTTTCTTGATGATTGATTTTGATTTTTGTAGTCTTAAATAAACATAGAATTTACATTTACAAAAAGAGGAAAACATTTTGTTAAATCAATAATTTGAAAAATATATTTTGAAGCATTATTTTTCTTCTTCATATTAAAATCAGCCTTCATGGGAATGATGATTACAACAATGCATATTTTGAGGAAACCCACACAGGGGTAGAACACTTGCTCAGCTGAGAACATTTCTGAACTAAAAGTATAATGTACTAACAACAATTAACCATAAGAGTGAACTAAAGTGGATTGAGAGGATGGTATAGATTTTATTAACAATATTTTATTTATTGAGACTTTAAACATTATAATGGTAAATAATCACAATGAAATCATCATATTGAAACATTCTTTGCCCATCGCATTGTGGAATGAAAGGACAGTATGCTAAATTTATGATTTCTTGTAAATTTATCATGTGTAATTTATTTAGATATTCGGAGTTTGGGACCCGACAGGCTTAATGCTAATTTCCAAGTCCCCCTCCACAATGTTTAATTATACAGTTGGTTGTACTATTTTCGATATGTTGTTACTGTAATTTTGCAAATGTGGATGAAATAAATTCTTATGTCTTATTTGGCATTTAATGGCAATATTTACTGTATTTAATATCTCCACACACTACATTTCATTTGATAAGGCAGATCCATGAACCCTTTCCACTTCCAATCAGATAACATTTCTCTACATGCGCTTCCCACCATGCATACTGGTATTACCACATTCTATTTGATACAGGAGATCTGTGAACTCTCTCCACATCTAAGGGATAACATTTCTATACATAACATTTCTATACCTGACATGCATACTGGTTTAGTGTCGGAGAAGAAGGCAGTGTATCTGATGAGTAGAGAGGAAATCTATGGGGAGCTGAATAACTTGGTTAATCATTCAGGACTGCTAAGAAATTCATAATGCTCAGTGGAGTTAGCTGAGCTGATTAAAGGGAAGATATCCCTGTTTACTGTACTATGCTTTAATTTCATTATATCCAGCAGATCTGTGAACCCTATCCACCTCCAATCAGATAACCTTTCTCTACATGCGCCACCTGACATGCATACTGGTTTAGTGTCAGATAGGAAGGCATGCATATCTGATGAGTAGAGCGGAGATCTTTGGGGAATTGTTAATAATTCAGGACTGCTAAGAAATTCATAATGCTCAGTGGAGTTAGCTAAGCTGATTAAGGGGAAGATTCTTTATTGTATTGCAACACAGGAGCTGTTAAGAATAAACAGATGAAAATACTGGAGTTTGTATGTATTATGTTGTTTGTCTGGTTAATTTTGTTAGGTTAGGCTAAGTGTAAAAGCTTATTTCTGTTCCCTTGACTTATTCAGAGGTAACATGTTTCTACAAGCACTACACAACACTCATCTCCAGTCTATTTGATACATGAGATCTGTGAACCTTATCCACCCCTTATTGGATAACATTGCTCTACCTGACATGCATACTGGTTAAGTGTCAGAGAAGAAGACATGCATATCTGATGAGTAGAGAGGAAATCTAAGTTGAATAAGTTGGTTAACTATTTACAACTTGTAACATAACTACAATGCTCAGTGGAGCTTGATCAAAGGGAAGATCTGTTTAGCACTACTCACAGATTTTATTTTATCTGCAGATCTGCACTGTAACCTCCAATCAGATAACATTTCTCTACATGTTTTGTGTCAGGTAGGAAGGCATGCATATCTGACAAGTAGAAAGGAAAACTCTGGGGAGTTGAATAACTTGGTTAATAATTCAGGACTGCTTAGAAATTCATAATGCTCAGTGGAGTTAGCTGATTAAAGGGAAGATATCCCTGTTTACGCTGCTACGCCTTAGTTTTAATTATATCCAGCAGATATGTGAACCCTTTCCACCTCCAATCAGATAACATTTCTCTACATGCACTACCTGACATTAGTGTCGGAGAAGAAGGCAGTGTATCTGATGAGTAGAGAGGAAATCTATGGGGAGCTGAATAACTTGGTTAATCATTCAGGACTGCTAAGAAATTCATAATGCTCAGTGGAGTTAGCTGAGCTGATTAAAGGGAAGATATCCCTGTTTACGCTGCTACGCCTTAGTTTTAATTATATCCAGCAGATATGTGAACCCTTTCCACCTCCAATCAGATAACATTTCTCTACATGCACTACCTGACATGCATACTGGTTTAGTGTCAGGAGAAGAAGGCACATATATCTGATGAGCTGAGAAGAAATCTTTGGAGAGTTGATGGTTTATCATCAGTTCATATAAGCAATTTATAATGCTCAGTAGAGTTAGTTGAGCTAAAAGGATTTGTTAGCAATAATAGATGAAATTATTAGAATTTATCATTATATCGTTGTTATTATTTGTTTACCAGGGTTGGTCCACAGGGAATATAAACTATTATAGTCAATTTAGAATGCATGATCTGGTTTATGTAAAAGTATATTATGAATTATGCATACTGGCATAAGAATATTTGAAAAAGATTGGAAATGGGGAAAGGGGAAAACCAAATAGCATGGAATAAAGGGAAAATAAAATAACTTTTACTCCAAAACACAACAGTTTATTTTACTAAACTTGTTTGATAAGAAGATTGAAATTCATATCTTATGACCAAACACTATATACTTGGTTGGTTGGTTAGTTTTGTATGGTAAATTCAGGGTTTAAATATTTCATCAAGTCAAATGAACATTATAATGTCATAAATGTATAACGCATTTAGCATACATAACATTGACCTGACAAAAAATCCTTATTTATGCTATTCAAATATGTCTATTGCATCACTTCATTTAGAATATTAGTCAAGTCCCTGTTAGTTTATTTGGCACAGGTATGTCTCATGTATATTACTGAGAAAAATGAACGAATGATAGATGATATCTTCAAAAACATCAAGAGAAAACATTAAACCATTTCCCCATATATTCAATTGCATCATTTAATTTAGAGTATGAGTCAAGAGATATGTCTCTGTGAAGCCATTACACTTATTCCATGCAATTAGATTTGTTGAGATTGATTTGATGCTTTCATATGGTGTATTGAAGTATAGCATCTGGATATCACCATTTGATTCCCGTCCCTGCCGGCTCACAAATTTGTTTATTTATTTGGCGCAGGTATGTCTCATTTATATTACTGAGAAAATGAAAGAATGATAGATGATTTCTACAAAAACATCAAAAGAAAACATTAAACCAATTCCCCAGAAATCCAATTACATAGGATAAGCATCAGCATTGCTCAAAATGTTCTGGTTTTACAGAGAAAAACTCTTGATCTATTTGAGCAATTTATTCTAGTTCGAGCAATACTGAAAATTCACATAAAGCCCCTTTATATGATGATAAATACATCCGATGTTGTTGACAAAGGCATCTTATGATGCATTGCACCTCATCCATATACTCATTTTATTCAACACTTTCATCACAAAAATGGAGCAAGAAGATCTTTCAAATAAT
>JXSR01S028824.1:140506-161595 GCA_000969725.1 Ophiothrix spiculata
CAAGAGGTTTGCAATGATCCCTACCAGGCAATACAGTACTTCACCTGTTTCAAGGATCCTGCACAAATATCTTAGAATGACACTGAATGACATACTTGACAGCTCCTCTTTGCTAGGCTAACTGATGTTGACAATTTGAAGGCAACTTGAATGCTTAATTAAGCAGATACATTGCTGAAACATCTATTCCCCACTAGCATTTTAAAGGCTTTTTCTTAACAGAGATAAGGCTCCAGACAAACAATTGTGCTACACATGTTTTTCAATCCCAAGAAATTCATAATGGTTAATTTATACAAAGTACATTATAAAGCTTCTTTAAACATCTCTTCTTGTTATTATTGGAAAACATTAATGATTAACCCTTGTTATACTGGTACATATAAATTAGTGTACTTTAAGACAATGGTTTTTCTACATATTGGCAAGATATTTCAACACAATTTCACATTAATGATATTATTACAATGCAGTAATTAATAAATATTTAAGTTAATTCTTGCATAATAGAACACATGTTTCCTCCAATATTTTCAGCATAAACAAGAAAACAAGATAAGCCAGGACAACAATAGCCAATTTAACCAACTATCTTTGCTGATCAGTCTCGTTATGCACATTTCTGAGGAAAAGATAATCCTGATTCTAGTATGGTTTGACCATAGATTTACAGAGGGGATACTGTACTTTGTATACCAGCCCATGTAATGGCATCGTAAGCCATGGAGCTCAAGTCATGGGGTATTTGTGCCCACTCGGTTCCCACCAAAATCAACTCCGAATGCCAAGATTCTGTTGCGCATGGAGACAAACCGTGCAATTAGTAATTTTACGGGAATGATACGCCAACCTGCAAGCAAAACGTGCGTGCATGTTATCAATATTTGTGCATTATGACAAGAGCTGATGTATCATGGGCAAAAACCTGAATACCCTCAATTTTGTCTCCATGCCGGAATAAAAATGGCGGCAAGTCTGGTATCTCCCTGTAAATCTATGGATTTGACACAAAAGCATATATATTGAAGCAAGTACAGTTGTTGATCATGTTTTAGAAACACTACATACAGATTAAAAAGAGTTACCCTATCCTTAGCAAATCATTCAATGGGTTTGATGCATTTGTACTAAACCTTTTCACAAGAAAACTAATAAAACATTCTTTTCTCTTCGGCTTGAAAAATTATGTTTTAGTTATTTTCCAGCAAACAGAAGCACTGTGACAACATATTGAATCAGAACATTATTCTACCTTAAGATTAACATGACCCTCTAAAGTATTTGCAAATGGAACATAACAATCCTGTATGGCTGCCATGCTATAAGTCCCTAGATAATAGTTTTTTCCAGTATATCACAAAGCATGGGTAGGTTGTGCTGTTACATTATCATTCTACACTCCCTTTTGGAATTTCTACTGTATAAAGGGAGGGTGTAATGCAAGTCCTTTAGTTTGTTAAGTAAATTGAACAAAAATCCATGAGTTGCATGACACTTAAATCCAAATAAGGCTAAATAAATAATAAAAAAAACCCCAAAGTGTTATACGTTTTTTATTATCATTAGTCAAAAAGGCTAAGTTTTTAATTGCATTTTTAGGTCACAACTATTCATTATTATTTAAAAAACAAAAAATCTCTGGGAAAACCTAGGAAATGCGATACAATGTGAATTTTTAACTCTATGCGCTGGAGAACCTGAGACATAAGTGAATACTCTTTGATAATGCTGTACAATTCTTTTTTGACTATGAGGATGTAAGGATTTAAACAAGAAGGTGTGGCGATCCCCTCACGAGCAAAATTAAAATAGCAGAGTTTAGCTCAATCACTTTAATAGAGAGATGGGCACTCTTCCAAACACTGGGCATCCCCCTCTTTTTTTAGGGGGGAGTATGTATTGCAATTGGAATTCCCCATTTACAACATTGTTGAATTCATCCTGCCACAATGAGGATAGCAAATGATCAATGGATAGCCTCTTTGCGTCTGAATTACTATGGTAACTTGGAGCAAAAGAGTGTTATGCTCTGTTTTGTGAGTGGGAGGCAAACTAGTTATAATGTGCAGAGTTTCAATACACACAAAGGTCCTACTGAGATGAGACAATTGGGAACCTTGAGTGGTTTAAGAGACATGTTTTTCAAGATAAAATGTGCTTCTTGATTTCTGGGCAAATATTCTCTAGACTAAAGAGATGATGTTATTTTGCCCGCCTTTTAAGGTTTGTAAGAAAATGTTCAAAAGCAATACTGTTAGAGCCAGTCTATCAGCATAATTGAATTTGTGTTAGGTTTTCATAAAAATGAGGACTCCCAGTGGATAAAATGACTTGAAAGCTTTTATGTTTTGCAACACTAATAATACTCCTTTTTGCAAAAGGGAGGTAGCATATACATGCTTTGGAACTCTGTGGTGGGAGTAACTTATTAGTCTCTTATCTCAAATTCTTGATATTAAATGCCATTTAGTATTCACGTACATTGTTTATCAGTGTTGTTTTGTAAAACGGAAATATATTTGGGATGGATCCATAAAAAAAAAGCAGGTGGATTTGAATTTCTAAAATCAATTTACCATATTTTGAATAAACATTGTTTTTTGGGAAATGTAATTTTGTATGAAACTTAATGTGTTCATCCTAATTCCTGATTTGAAACAAAAAGGTAATCATGATGCAGTGACTTCAAAAGAGAACATCAATCTCAAATGACCTTGTGGAGTTCTGAAGATGTTATGTCCAGGTACCTATGCACTGATCACACATTGGAGATGGACATTTGGTAACAAGTAACAGACATTTTCATTACAATTGTACCAATTACATGGCCTTGGCATTGAAATTTACAATACAATATAATCAGCTACAATTGGAAATCCCTGGGTGATTTTTCCTGCTACAAAGTTAATCCCCTTAAGACTCTAACTCTATAACAAGGACAGCTTTTACAATTCCTGAAGGCTCTGTTGTCAATTGTTAATCCTTGGATTGAGTGGATTTAGATCCTTTCTGAATCTCTTTTGAACTAGCTATAAGCTGGATCAAATGTAAAGCCACTTGCCATTTCCAGTGCCTTGATATTACAAAATTAAAGGTTAGCCAGTATCTTAGCTTGCTGAGTCTGATGTTGATTATTGGTGAAAATATTATCAATAACATTGATATTTACAAAATAACATTTATCAGGGAAGCACATATTTTATGGTATCACTACCACTGTACAGTCAGATCTTAGACTATGTAGCAGAGTATCTGCCAAGTCTAATATTGACAATTCAGTAACAAATTGAATAAACACATTCGTAATCATTCATACAAATTCACATTCTGTGTCTTACATTTTGAAATATTTTTTATGAACTAAGAACGCAGTACTCAAGCTCTTACCATACAAAAGTCCTTTTGTCCATACAAAAGTCCTTTTGTAAGGTAATTGTAACCATAGCTTTACTTGCACATTTTCATCCAAACATTTTAGACTTCAAGTTCATCAAGGCACTGCAGGGATTCAATTTGGGGTATTGACTGAAGGTGAATTGGTAGGAGTTAATGGCAAAGAATGTCAATGAGTATTTGAACACACATATTTGGTTCATAATATTTGTATTTTGTCACTGACTAAATAATTACAAAACAATAACATATAACATACATCAACAATGAAGTAAAACATTTCTTCAACCATTGTCAATTCCTGGCCAGTTTTTCAACAACTTACCTCAAAGAGTTTTTCATCCTGTTCTGTAAAGTCTTCATCAAAATTGGTCTTATTGCATTTGTTCAGCATCTGAGCTACACCAATGATCTGTTGTTCGCTGTTGTAGATAGGTTGACACATCACGGAACGAATCTTAAAGTCTTTATCAACATCGTACACAGATTTGAATCTTGTTTGGGCATCAAATTCTGGTATGTTTATTGTCTGGAAAGAATAACATGGTCACTATGTTTGAGTACATTATAACAGAATTAGAGTGAAAAAGCAAAATAAGATTTAGTGAATGTTTTGATCTAATTTTCTATAAGCCAAACATGAATTTATTGGATGTTATAAATCAAGCATACAGGGCCCCATTGTTTCTTTGATAAGTTGGTTTCATAAATCTGTTGCTTTGCTGTATGCAGCTGCCACAACTATGCGAAATTATCTTGTCAAGTTAATGATTTTGCAGCTATCTATTTCAACTGTGCTCAAAACAGTAAGTAATTTATTTGTTCCAAGCGTTAATAAAGACACATGGTCAAAATTGTGCACAAGGAAACATTAGCACTGTATAATGCATCACTCAATGTAACAGTAGCACTTCCAAATACAGCAAAATACACATTGGCGGTTTCAGTTGAATAAACACAATGTACAGTTTTAACTAGGGGAGCAGGTTTGCACCAATGAGGTCCAGGGTTCGATTCCCGCACTCGGCCCTTTACGTGCATTTGGTTTTCAGTCAATGCTCGCTCCTCAGGTTTTTCTCCGGGTACTTTCAGTCTTTTCTCTGCATTCAAAAAACTGAATTAAAAAAACCATCTTGGAGCCCTGATGAAGATAAGCTTCCTTTAGCTTACTTGGTACCAAGTACCAAGTTGGGTTTCCTTGGCAAAAGCCTAAACAAGATGAAGATGATTTTTAACTTGGAATACTCACAGCTAAATATGTTCATGAATTTGTTGAATACAAAATGACAATTGATATATTTTGCAACGTGTGAAAATCAAACTAGGGAGGCCTTGTGTTAAAACAGGTAGAAGAAAATCAACACTCTATAATGACATAATACTTAATTGCACGGCTGATTCTGTACTGGGTTCCCTTATTATTGACACTTTGCTTTGTGTTCAAAACTACACATAAACTAAGATGTATTCAATCACTCATTCACTCAATATTGCCCATGAGCCAAAGATTCAAGTTACCTAATGAAGACACATGCCTAAATATGACAATATCCAGTTACACAAATCATCAATTGATTGTTATTGAGACATTTCCTAAGTTAAATGTCAGTAAGTAGCGATATCTTTGCCTGTCAAACATCAGCCATTCTTAAATTGACCCATCATTGAAAGTCCATGTATGCCTGTGTAATCTAATATACTCTAGTGAGTGAAGATAAAAACCTTAAGTGTCTCTGTTGACTTAAGCTATCTAGAACAGACATGACTTGAATTGATTAATGCATACTTTGTAACCAAGCAAGTTTCTGTGAAAAATCATTTCTTTTTTAATCGAGGTTATACATTTATTGGACTTGTACTAATGATTACAAATAGTCGGGCGGAAAATGATCTCAGACATCTGTGGCTGGTAATGTTACAGATTAAGTTTAGACAGAAAAAAACCAACCTGTTATACGGACTGCCTGACCTTCCAGGTCAAGTCTGTCATGCATCTTTTTTTTATTGATTTTTGGTCAAAATACTACAAAAAATTGACAATCTGAACAATCAAAATGTATTGCGCTCAAATTTTCAAGCAAATTTTGTCCACAAAACTAAATCTTTAAAATGTGTTTCTTAAAATGTTATCTTTAAAGCAATTCTTTTTTGTTGGTGAGGCCAGCAGGGTCACTTTTTATGTATAAAATAAGATAACAATTAAAATAAGTTCATCCAATTTTGATGTGTATAAAGTAGTTTTTACCTCTCCAGTAGCTGCGACAAACTTGGCCATATCACTGTTCACAGACCGGCGTAGAATATCAACCCTATAACATAAAAAACAAACGAAAAATATTCATTCTACTCATCATGAGATAAACTATGTCATAATGATACCATACATTTGAAACATTGCACTTTAAATTGCTGCAACAAACATGGTCGTATTATCATGAACAGACTGGCGTAAGGTATCAACTATGTGACACAACATTAGGAAAAGCATTATTCTATTTCTAGCCTTAAAGCAGCTTGATCTGATTTTTCAAAAACTTATTTTCAGTGTCATATGAAATATTACCACAAAAAAAGGTTTAAGTTTCAAATTTCAGCTAAATCAGTCAAACCATTTTCATTTTATGGGTAATTTCATATTTGTATTAGTTGTGTACAATTAATTATGATTAGATACATTTTCATATATAACTCCAAAGCGAAACATAACTCTGCCGTGAAATTTTACGTAAGATATGAGAAAAATATGAGTAATATTTTAATACCAAAATCTCAAAAAGTTTGACCCAAAAAAATGTTGAAGCAATCGGACCATGCTCCTTTAATGAATGCAAGACCACTGTAGGATCCCAAACCTGTAACAAAGCAAATGGGGGGGGGGGGGGGAGGGGGATAATTCCATTTCCTCAGTCTACACAACATGAATATTTCATGTCATAAAGATGAGGTAAGTGGAAACATAATGTCTTAAATTGCTGCAACAAACTTGGCAATATCACTGTTAACAAAATTGTTACAGATATTACTACCCATTATAGACATTTTATGTCATGACACCATTGAAACATTATGCCTTCTACCCATCATGAATAGCAGAAAACCTGGCCATATCACTGTTAACAGACCGGTGTAACATACCAAACCTAATACATTTAAAATGGAAAAGGTTACTTTATTTCTACCAACAACAAATACAAGACTAGTATAAGATATCAAACCTGTAACAAAGAAAGTGGAAAAGAAATATTCTGTTCAGTCTACCCAACATAAATATTTCATGTCATAATGACGCCTTATGATTGCATCACCTTACAGCTTCAGGTACAATGGTATCATACATGGAAACATTATGCCTTACATGCATCATTTTACATCTTAAGGCATAAAGATACTAAGCATGGAAACATTAATGCCTTTTAAAAGTTGTAAACTGATGCACTGTCTCCATGTAACAGTTCTCAAGATCAGTCTAGACGCTGAATCAACAGAGCAGATATCAGCATCAGGAATTCAATATTTATGTATTACCTCAGGAAATAATCAATTAGTTAGCTTCAGGTAAAATAATATGAAATACTAAAGTATAATAACTGTTTCAAATGTATAAAATACCCTTTTATTAGGATTCAAATTGGTGAGAAATTTGTCTTGAAACTCAATTTTCAACATGGCTGTTTTGGAGTTTAATTCAAGGTTTAAAGGCATACAAAGGTCGTTTCAAAGTATAGCTGTCACAGTTGTAGTTGATAGCTGCGGCAGGCAACCACGTATTTGAAATTTTGCCCCTTGAAGCATGATGCATCTGCGCATTCATGATGTTCTAACATTGGTTTGTTGTGAGAAATATTAAATTAAATCAAAGTAAAAACAAGTCATTGCAACTACCACAACAAGGTAGTAAAGGCTAGGTGTGCATACATGAATTTTTTCATGTCAAACATTGAAAATGGAAGAATTTCGTCCAAATTTTAAAATCCTTGCCATCGTGAGGGAAAGAATAAACATTTGTGCATGTGTCAACATGTAAGTTATGCAATATTTTTATTGGCATTAATTTGTGAATGCAAACGCAGAATCTTGTGTGTAGACGCGAACCTGAAAAACTACTACATTTTTTCGCTACAGGTACGTGTTTTAAATTACCGTACTGACTCTGGTAAAATCCCATCTTCGGGCAATGTACCACCTGTATATTTACAAAAAAATTCAGAAAATTAACGTACACGCGCGTAAAGTCCCATTGGTATTCTTTAGGAGTCGTCAAATAATCATTACCAAAATATCCCAATACCATTTATTTGTGGCCATAATTTACTGAATCACCTGCAAAAGTTATCATAATATCAAAATCTGCATCAAAAAATAATCGCAAACTCATCTTAATTACGATAGAAATGGGTACATTTTATCCAAAATGTCTTATAATTTATCGGAATATCACGGCTGATCGCGGATGAATATACACCTTTTCACTGTTGTCTGTGTTCTAATCGTCAACAGATGGCGATGTTTTTGTTCATATAACGGTAAAAATAAATATGAGCATGCGCTATCATATCTATTGGACATGCGCAATCGCGATTGTTAATATTACAAAATGGCAAATTCACGATCGAATGTGCAATAGTAATTTCACCATATTAAACCTTGATTGTTACGTTCCTGTAAGTGTTTATTGAAAAAACTCATCGGGATAATTTTAAAGAATATTTACTGAACTGAATCCTGAAATGTGTTATTCAAAACATTACAACGAATAGCTTGATTTGATCCCTCTAGCTCGGACAATTCACTGGCATTGTTTACCTCGGTAGATCGACCGGTTAGTTCAGTCTCTCTCATGCGTCCTCGCGTAAAGTCCCAGCCCCATACTTTGCTCAAAGTTCACGTTCAAAAAAGGTGGGACATTACTCGAGTCAGTACGGTAAATCCAACAATAGTTAATGATATTCATTTCATTAAATACACTGTTTCTCTACTTAATGCTTCTGGATACAGAGCAGTGAAGAAAAAAGTAACTTTGCATTAATCTAATTTAGCTCTTTAAGGATTAATTTTTGATCAATTTATATTTATAATCAAAATATCGCCACAACATTCTAAAAACAAATGATATATCAATTATCACATCCTTGTTGCAATGGTTTGAAACCCTGTATCTTCAATTAATAATGCATGAGAGAGCGAACCAGCTCAATATGGTATGGGATTAGCTTCTTGAAGATGTATATTGTATCTTATCACAACAACCATATTGTCTTTCAATTTGGTTGCATCTTATCTGGGGAGGGGGAGATACTTGCATTTGACAAGAGATTTCATACAAGATTAGAAATTTGGATGAAAAGGAATTTAAATCTTATGCACTGTTCAAAAGTATTATGAGCAAGGTTTGATACCTTAATTGCAAAAAAATTAAATACATATTGCACACATTGATCAATGGTATTCTATATTTAGCGTCACGTTTATCTTGGGTAGCTAATGAAGCATTTTTACTCCTATGCATAAATCACTTGCTTAGGGATGCAAATTGAACTTGTATGTATACTTATTAAGGGTGCTTCTTGACATGCTATGGTTGTGGAGTACATTCTCTGTAAATTACTAGTGCCCCTTCCCCCATATCTACGAGGGGGTATCAAAAAGTTTTAAAGATCACCAAGAAGAAATACAGCTAGGAACTTGATTTTATTATGTGAAACTTAAGTCATCTTTCCATAGCCACTGTACAAAGTACCACATTTCGCCCATTTAAAAATGACTGTCCACAGACAGCCTTTGTAGAGGTCCTCTTTAAGCCAAGAAATCCACATTTTATTTGGCTAAAAATCAACATTTTCAGGTCAGTCATGCTTCATTACGTCATTGTGACATCATTTATTGATCGATTTCTATAATTTTGGTATCAATGGAAAGAGGAGATCCTAACCTCTACCTTTAAAACTTGTTGATACTCCCTCGTATATACTTTATAGTATATGAGCACTTAATACCCCTACATGATAAAAATAATTAGAGTACTTTGCTCAGTGTGTTTTTAGACAGAACCAAATACCAAATATGCAGGGTATGGTAGTAGTGCTAATATATTCTTTATCCCTCTAGCGCACAGAATTGAAACATTCACATGCAATCACAGAATTTTGTATTGTGCTGCTTTTAGATAAATGACTCACGTCCAAGTCCAGCAAGAAGCAACCAACACCACAAATCAATTCACCCTTAAAACGCAAACGGACTGTGGCAGCTGATAACATGAAAACACAATGGAAAGTTGAGCTTTTCTCAACTCAATTTGCGTTGACACAAGAAAAGTTGCATTTTGATATGGATCTATCGGAACTGCTCAAATATCCTATCTACACATTCTCTGTGTACTGTGTTCATGTCGAGTCTAAATTCAGCTTGACAGCCGAGAAAAACTGTTATCATTTTTGTAATTTGTAGACATTTTCATTTATACTTTCAAAGCCACCAGAGTGGAAAACATCAAAATTGTGTTAATTTCTAATCCATTGAAATAATACATTACCAGCTCTCCAAACTTTGTCTTAAAAAGTAGCCTAAATCTGATTGTGTCATAGACAGGAGATAAATTTCTGGACACCAATTGTTACCAAGGCAGTATCTACCAAATGGCTTCGTATGACTTGGCACTGGACTAGGGTGCAAAATGTCCTTGGTTGAAAATAAGCCTCAAATATGGTGATTTTGCATGTATATCAAGAAGCTCAATTGGCATGTGCCATACAGAAGTTGCGTCCACACCGTCGGACTTATCTCACTTAGAACCGGTACTAAATATGGTCGGTATTAGTGTCAGAACTAAATTGCCAGTGAGAACGCGCATCGGTATTAACTCTATCGGTATTAACTTGACTTGACGGTGCAGGGGTGCTGTCGGAATAATCTAATGACCTTTTACATACAAGTATTATATGCTGTGTGTGTGTAGCTGTGCCAATAGTATTGACAGGCTAGAACAGCAAGCTCATCTTGTGATGTTTAACGTGAAATGGACACATTTTAAGAATGCTTGGTCCTCTATCAACATATCTTGTAAAGGTCTAGGCCCCTATATGAAAACTCTGATATTACGTGCATGCAGATAATTAATACATGATATTATTTTTTTAAATCTAGGCAATGTATGTTTTAAATATACAAAACCCCATTTTTCATATTACTCTTATTATTAAAAATGGTAACTTTTTAAAGATATAATTATGAATTGCATATAGACATTCACAAGGTAGTTTTGCGTATGTAAAATACATAGGTCAGTTAACGGTATTAACCTTATTGGAACTAAGTCGTCGGAACTATAGTTGTTGGATTTAATTCGTGAACGCGTGTCAATAGCAAGTACGCAGTGGTCCCTGACGCAAGCGTATATTTTCAAGGTTTTTTAGTTCGCGTGTACGCACAAGGCTCTGAGTACGCGTTCACGAATTAAATCCAACAACAATAAGTGCTAATACTGATATATGTGGACGTTTTGGGGGATTAGTAGAAATATGTTAATTGCGTCGGAATTACGTCTTGAAGAAATAATACCGGTATTAAATCCAAATGTAGACGCAGCTAGAGTGTCCACGAATGATTGATACCCGACTATCTGATTTATTTGTGGACCAATGGGTAAGGTTTTTTGTTCAAATCTTGTTAATTTTCAAATTAAACAAGTCTTTAAGTTTCTGAAGAATTTTGAATTTTTCAATTCGCATGTTCTGGTGAAAAGTTATAGAGATTTTTCCAAACAGGGTATATTTTTCAATTTGTAATCAGAGAAATCATTGAACTTTTAATTAAAACTGACTACACTGAAACCTTCTTTTACTTTTCCAAAGTTATAACGTAAAATACAATTTAAGAATTATTGACTAACTGTGATGGATATGAAGTTTGTTCTGGAGAAAAGAAATAATGATTTTGGTCCGGTTACGCTTGAACAGCTTTACATAATGAAAGGTACAAATCATGTTAGATGTTACGCGCCTAAGGGAAACCCACCTAAAAACTTTACATTTACAATTTCTAATGACAACCGGAAGTTACCGTTACTGACTCGAGTAATGTCCCACCTTTTTTGAACGTGAACTTTGAGCAAAGTATGGGGCTGGGACTTTACGCGAGGACGCATGAGAGAGACTGAACTAACCGGTCGATCTACCGAGGTAAACAATGCCAGTGAATTGTCCGAGCTAGAGGGATCAAATCAAGCTATTCGTTGTAATGTTTTGAATAACACATTTCAGGATTCAGTTCAGTAAATATTCTTTAAAATTATCCCGATGAGTTTTTTCAGGAACGTAACAATCAAGGTTTAATATGGTGAAATTACTATTGCACATTCGATCGTGAATTCGCCATTTTGTAATAGTAACAATCGCGATTGCGCATGTCCAATAGATATGATAGCGCATGCTCATATTTATTTTTACCGTTATATGAACAAAAACATCGCCATCTGTTGACGATTAGAACACAGACAACAGTGAAAAGGTGTATATTCATCCGCGATCAGCCGTGATATTCCGATAAATTATAAGACATTTTGGATAAAATGTACCCATTTCTATCGTAATTAAGATGAGTTTGCGATTATTTTTTGATGCAGATTTTGATATTATGATAACTTTTGCAGGTGATTCAGTAAATTATGGCCACAAATAAATGGTATTGGGATATTTTGGTAATGATTATTTGACGACTCCTAAAGAATACCAATGGGACTTTACGCGCGTGTACGTTAATTTTCTGAAATTTTTTGTAAATATACAGGTGGTACATTGCCCGAAGATGGGATTTTACCAGAGTCAGTACGGTAGTAATTTTGATGGGTATTATTGGTAATAACAAATAATAATATTAGGACCAGCATTTGTCGACGGAGACCTCGACGCGCGGTGGTATGTTGACATAATCAACAGAATTGTTGTTCCTCAACTTGCCTGCCAGTGTCCTGCTCCATATCTGATTAAGACTATCTCGCTATTCTGAGTAGGAAGAGATTCAGAAGTCTGCTGCAAGTTAATGCTTTTAGTAGATCATAGAAAATTGCAAAAGCAAGGAAAGAAGATCTGAAGTTGGTCAAGTTGTATTCATTAACTTTACAAATTAGCAAGAGTGCATATTACAAGTACTATACCTGCATGATTATTTGTACAAAACCACGTTTGTATCGATTTTCAAAAACCTCATCGCACAAAGCAATGAAGCAGGATATTTTGATGAAACTTATTGAAAATGTAAAAAACTTATCCACTATTGTAGAAAAGTTGTTGGTTTTATGAAAAAAAAGAAGATTTATTATTTTATCTGATTTTTTGAAACTAGGTTTCAATCATTAGTGGACACTCTTTTTATAAACAATAGAATTAGCAAATATTTCCTGGTTTGCTAAAAGGAGTTCAAGTGTTGAGGATTTAGAGAAGAATATATAGCTTTCCTTTAATAACATTTCACAAAATTATTAACTACAGACAACTGGTACAAACCATCATCAGTTCTCTATGCAGAATATACAATTTTTCATGCAACTTGATTTCAAAATATTTCTCTGAATTACTTCGAACCTCAAAGTAAATATGAAAATTACACATTTATAGAATGGGCAGAGGCTGAAGAACTGAAATTAATAAAGCTATAATTTGTTGATTGGAAAACAAAGTAATGCATCAAACTTAAATTTTTTTAAAATTTAAAGCACAAACATTTGAGTATTTATATCTTTATATAGGCAATAAGAGTAATAGGATGTCACGGCATATCTGATGTGGATTATGCATTTCAATTCATTAAAGCACTCAGAGAGCAAATTAATACTGAGTCTGGTATGTCAATTTCAAGTAATATGTTATTTTCAGGCCAAAAAATAATCATCTGTTTGTCAATAGACAACATGCGCAAGAGCTGACATTTTTTGTTATAAATATGCATTATATAGTCTTGGGTCATAAATGACCAAAACAATTGGCACTATAACACAAATTACTGATACACACTCATAGGAAGCCAGGATCAAATATAAGTTTATCCTGATTCCGGATCAATAAAGCTCAATATATGATCCGGAAATGCTATGATACAAAATGGCCTAATTTTTACCAATAAGTAACCAAGTGAAATAAGTGTCATCTTCTCACCTAAAAGCAATAAGTGTAGAAAGAGGTAAATATCCTATTTATTGTAATCTAACTCACAACACTGTCAAATGATTTAGAGATATTTGAAAACAAATAGTCTGAGCAACTTTTCAGGATCAAAATGTATCAATGGTTTTCTGTGGAACAATTGGTGTTGACTGGCGTTTGTAGTAACTTTGTAAAGTATTAAATACAATTTACATAAATATTCACATGTAGCACTGACAATAACAATAATTGTTCACATAACCTTTTAAATTGATGATGTCGTGTACAGCTTTGACTTGCCATACAAAGCCACCCAACCTGGGGAAATCAGTGACTCGTTAAATACGGAAGTACTGGATGAAAAATATACTAAACACAAATATGTAAGTATATATTTGTCATTTACAGTTCAGATATAGAATACATAACTTATTAGGCTTGGCACTGACAGTTTGTTTATAACTCAAGGAATTTTGATACCACATCATGCCATCAATCATGCCCATCTTACTCTTGATAATCACAGTGGCTAGTCAACTCAACCATGCTGACTCTCAATTCACAGGATTAGCAAATAGTCAGACGCAGATAATAAAACTTTTGGAGGAGATAACTACCACATCAACTCCTTTTGTACCGAATATTACTGCTTTGCTAACCAACCAGGAAACTCTACTTGAAAATAGCACTATTGTGTTGAATGAAATCAATGCTGTTGTTCACCAAATTGCTGAAGCTCAAACAAGTATTGCTGCTGCTCAATCAAGTATGGCTGACACTCAAACACAAATGGCTGATGCTCTAATGAGTATGGCTGCTGCTCAAGCAAGTATTGCTGCTACTCAGACAAATATAGCTGCTACCCAAACAGAAATGGCTGATACTCTAACTACTATAGCTGCTTCTCAGTCAAGTATGGCTAATACTCAAACACAGATAGCTGAAAGTCTTGACAAGATTGTAACTCTGTTGCAAAGTAGACAACTTGAGGATATACCACCACAATCAGGGCAAGCAACTAATGCAATGCCTATGCCTACAGTTGATATGACAACCAGTGGATTGTCAAAACCAGGACAAACAACTAATGCAATGCCCATGCATATGGTTGAAATGACTAGTGTATCGCCACAACTAGCAAAATCAACCAAGGCAATTCCCACACCTACATCTGAATTAACAGTACAAACTGAAATCATTCCAACAGACTGCTCCAATATATCTGAGACAAATAACCATGGTTCAGGAGTGTACACTATCGAGCCAAGAGATGGACAAGGCTTCTTTGAGGTTTACTGCAACATGGACACTGATGGAGGAGGCTGGACTGTCTTCCATAAACGCTTCAATGGATCTGTTGACTTTAACTTAGGTTGGGATGATTATGAAAGTGGATTTGGCAACTTGCAAGGTGAACATTGGTTAGGTCTACAGAAAATGCATCGATTGACCAGTAGTGGACGATGGACATTGCGGATTGACTTAGAAGCCTTTGATGGGAAAACAGGATATGTCCAGTATGAAGATTTCCAGATTGGTGATGCAGAATCTTTTTATCATCTCTCATTTGAAAATTTCAGTGGCAACATTTATGATGGACTGTTTTATAGTTATGGTGCTCCATTTACAACAAAAGACCAGGACAATGATGCAAACATTGGTAATTGTGCTATCAGTTACAAAGGGGCGTGGTGGTATAAAAACTGTTCTCATTCCAGTCTTAATGGCTTTTATAGTAATGGTTTTTATTGGTGGTTTTACTTTCCAGAAATAAGTAAATCTGAAATGAAGATGCGCCAATCACAGTGACTCACTGCTGCTAAGTAACTTTTATTAAGAGGTTTTGATTTAAACCTATATCAATATCAGTCAGAATTAACTGTGGCTATCAAAATACACTGTATATTATCATGAGCATTTTGAATTGGTCTCAAAATTATCTACCTTGAATTAGGATACCTTATCCATTTGTCCAATTCAATCATATGCCATCTGACAAACCTTTATTTGATAAACACCGTCACTTCCAGAAGTAAGACGAATCATCATAACTCTATAACTGACATACTAATTAAGTGTGTGAACAAGTTTTTGCACATTGTTATGAAATAAACCAACAGCAAAGGCAATACACATTCACAAAATCGAAAGCTGAATTGGACGAATGGTACGGTAAGTTAATAAATGTGCATTTCATGTTACCAGTAAAATAAGACAAAATCAATTAATTTTGATTCATCTAATATAATACATGAGGTCTCTGGATAAGCAATTTTGACTGCAAAATTTAAATTCATTGATTTAGCCATATTTCCATGCAAAATAGAATGAAAACTAAATTCATGTAAGGCAAAAAAAAATGGGCCAAACACCAAGAGCCATTCATTTTTTTTCTTTAAAGTCAAAAAGGCTATGCGCTACATATTAATTGGAAATTTAGGTATTTGTTTTCCATTTTCCTTTTTTCAGCTCGTATGTGAACGTAATATGCACGTCTTTGCTTATGTGCTATAAAATGAGCTTGTATGAGCTCAGTTACATAATAGCCTATAATAAAAGACTCAAGCTCATCTAAGATCATAGTTCTGAGCAAAAGTAATCAATTGTGAGCTCAAGCACACATTTTTTACAAGCTTTTGGAACTCAGCAAAGCTCAGAAATTATGCGCTTGGAAAATACGTACAACTACAAATTCGCAAAATTACGAACTCTGAAATTAAGCAAAGTTTATTAGCTGGGAATTTTTTTTTTGCAGTTGCTCGAAAATATTTTACTTTGAAAATTTCATCGTCATACATTTACCAGCTAATAATACTTGAACTTTGAAAATGTCTTCAAAATTGAGGAGCTTTCAATTCTTGTAGTTCTAAAATTTGACAAACTAGAAGTCAGGTCACAAACTATTATAGTGATTTTTTTTATTCCTGTCACTTCATTAAAAGTTTTAGGGGCGTGTCGACGATTCCATTCATTCTGAGAGGTTGTATGCATTATCTAGTCAATTCAATAGAAATTTGATTTAATGATTTAATGATACCATGTGTATGGCCATAATAAAATAAAATCCACTTTCTCACGAAAAGAAAAGTAATAGATATGAAAAATAAAAGCTGGCGAATAATTCCCAATGATATAAATGATTGCTTTAAATTATAGTCACATTGATTTAAATCTCTATAATGGAGGTTTAGTGATAGGAATCAGGCAGTTAAAAAACGTTAAAATATATCAACTAAAAAGCTCATACACGCCGACATTTATTTTAATTTTGGTAATTCGTAACAAACGACAGTATTAATGTGACCCAAATGATCGAACCATTGGGCCTATTAAATCAAACAAAGAGGCAGATGTGGTGACCTCCAAAATGAACCCGAATCGATAGCATGACATCAAACCTTTTGACAATACTTTTCATCGAACCTGATTGGAAACCTTCCGTATTCTATTGAAAATAACTTATTTAATGAGGGTTAGACATTGTATTATATTAAACAAAGTTGAGCATTATACAGCTTTTTAGTTTTCTTCTGAACACATCCCCTCCAAAAGTAACCTTACCATCAGCAATATGTGCTTGGTATCATGAATAAAAAAATCTACTATAATTTCACCATCAAGTTCAGAGAATACCTGTTTAGTCATTGCACCAGGGCTGATAAAGGATTCCCTTGATACTCTCCTTAACTTGAACAAACGAGTGCGTTTTGATTAAAACGCGAGCACGTACTGTTTCAAATACTAGCGCGTATTGTTTTAAATACTAGCCTGATTTGTTTCAAATACGTGTGGGTTTTGTTTCAAATACGAGCACACTTTGTTTCAAATATGAGCGTGTATTGTTTCAAATATGAGTAAGTTTTGTTTCAAAATAGGAACATGTTTCAAATACATGCTTGTAACATGCTCATAATGAGCTTGTTAAAATGCTTGTATAACAAGCTTAATAACGTGCTCATAACGAGCTTGTAATAATGAGCTCATTTCAAGCTTGTTACGAGCTTGATTTTTTTCATAAGGGAAGATCAAGTTCCACGATCACTCTCCTGCATACCTTGCCAATTTTCTCAGCCTCTATATACCAGCTCTGACTCTCAGATCCTCATCTCAAGTCTCTTTTGGATTTTCTTCGCAAAGTCCAAAAACAAATTTCTACGGACAAAGATCATTCATCGTTTCTGGACCCAAACTCTGGAACAACTTGCCTTCAATAATCAGGAATGCTGCTCCAGTAACGACTACTAGTCAGTTCAAGCGTACTCTCAAGACTCTACTTTTTGATGACTATTTAGTGTGACTGCATGTGAATTTTTTTCCTTTACCATATTTTACTCCTGTTGTAAATGATTCTGTTTGTAACAATGTGTTTCTGTAAAACTTGTTTAATTCTAAGGTAATAAGTAGTGTCAATAGACCTTTTCAAAATCCATTCGGAAATCTCCGGAACATTGATCCCATGGCCATTTTTTCAACCAATCATGTACAAGCTCATTTGTATGCACGATCTTGTCAACAAAATTTTCCGAAAATTCTCTCGCATTTCAGTGCAATAAAAGTGAAAAATAATGAGAACCAGACCCATACATTATTAGATACACCAATTCTGAACAACTTTTTCACCGACACAAAGTGTGAAATTTCCACTTGAAATCGGTTGATTAAACTTAAGATTTCAAGTCACATCAGGGCGATCACACTGAAAGTGACCCTTTAGTGCTAACGCTAATTACAAGTTTGAATTTGTACGTAACCAGTTAACGATATGATTTTTAGACAGGAAGGTGCTATATCTTCGAGTTACCTTACGCATCAAATAACCTGTGGCATAGCAAATTCTATATCAAACACTCATAAAATAATATGTATTCATTTTGTTCTGTCTACATCTCTTCCCCAAGGTTAAAAAAGTTCACAAACATGTACCACAGAGATTGAACTGTTCTGTTGTATGATTTTTAATTTGACAATATAAGCCCTGATCCCTTAAACTACATCATACTATGGTGCATGTCATGTGGGGAAATAAGTACTGAAAAATATTTCACTTTTAAATTATCACTCCAGTATAAGATTGGGTACTTTGTATCACAGTGTTTTGATATTATTGACACTAAGTTTGTCCTTCAACCAGGAGAGTCAAATATTACCTCTTGTTTAATTCATGGCTTACATTTTATGTCAAATTTGATTTTCAAACTGACATAAATTTAGTCAGAAGTAACTGCATGTGACTTATAATGTCCAACATAATAAATGGCTTGATATTGTTGGTGTCATGTTTTGAATGTCATTAATTAATGGAAATGGCAATTTGCTTGTGGCAATTTGGACAAGAAAAGATTAAAACATGGGCTGCCATTTTTTGTTACTTTAGTTTACGTACACAAAATGGGGCATATTATGTGCTGGGAAAACTCATAAATATATAAGACAACATAATGTGACTTGTGATTTTCTAAAGGTACACTAGATAAAGACTTAAAGAGATGATGTGGGTTAAAGCTGTTTACAAAAAGCATCAAGAATTTTTTTTTAAGGAAAAGTATAGAAATACTTAATATAGCAGAAAAAAATGAAAATTAGTAACATTACAATGCATACAAAAATAAGATTTACAAAAAAAAATCATGTGATGTGAAATTATGTAGAGCATTTTACAGTACACCAAAACCAATTTGGGCTGTCATCTTAAGTAGGCATATAATTGCGTTTTTGACACATTTGAAAGTTCCTGGGAACCCATATATTATGACATCCTTGTGATTATGCAAGGCTTACTATATTTTCCTCTGACTACATATATTAATTCAGGGGGTAGGGAACCTCAACAATTTCACCGATACTAGCTGAGATACAAGTACAATGCACCATAACAGGCTAGAATGCTACAAATAATGTTATGAGCTGATGATGAAATTACAATTGGCATGATGATGAGCAGATATAAAAACTGGATTACATAGTAGAAAAGATGCTGGAAGTGTGCAACCACAATGCCCTACTGGGTTACCTAAACCATTAATCAGTGTTGTTCAAATTTAATCAACTGGTTAAAAAGTTGAACAATTGTTAAAACTTCATGGATGGACTGAACAAGCTAAGTTATTCAAACTTTTTTGCTGTGTAATTGTACCCTAGAAAGGAAACAAACTAAAACCAGAAATACACTAGATATAGTGTTTTCATTTATTAAATTTCCCTGCATACTGCATCGTTTAACTCAAGCGTAATGCGCGTGATCTTCGGCGCTTCACAAGCACTGGAATTAGGCCAATCACACGCTGTAAATATGTATGCCATTCACGCAAACCACCATACCAACAAGCGTCGTTCTACAAAAAAACCCGCGAACATAGAAAATCAATTATTACAAATACTAAAGGAATAAAATTTAGGCTTATAGAACTGAAGTTTAGATTGGACAGAAAAACATGCAGGGAAAAATTTGGCCTTTGGCCCTTACATGGTTGGCCATCACAATCAGGAACAATTTGCAAATACAATTGGTGATGAAGTATACAAATACAACATGGTTTGAGGGGAAGTATAGCAAAATACTGTCCTTGAGGCTTTGTGTTTGAAATTTCATCCCAAGGCGTAGCCTATGGAGGAAGTCTCGATCATCCAACACTGAGGGACAGTATTTTGCGATACCTGTCCGGAAAAAAACCCATGTTTTATTACGCCTCAAAAAAGTCCAAATATACCTTGGAAATAAATCTAAAAGTCAAAAAATTTAATATTTTGCTGTGAGCCATACGGTAGTACCACACAGAAGTTTTACTACTTTCCCTGTGTGTGTGTAAAACATACAGTATATCGCATATACGCATACCCATGCGGCTGTACTTAAGTGTTAACGCACACGTGGGAAAGGAGTAAAATATACTTTTTGCGCATCATCGCTAATTGACCATTAAAAATGCTGTATTTACTTATAAATATTCAAGATGTAGCAAATCAATATATCGTTCATGATCCGTGATTGAATTATTTCATTTTTTATGCGTATACTTACCCAGCATCCTTGACTTTGTTATCATTTGCACTGAGGTCAAAGGCTTTCAGAAATCCAATAGACTGCATAAAGAAAAAGACAGAAAAAACTTGCTTAACAAAATAACATTTACCTACTAATAATAGAGAGGGAGATCCTATGGATAAAATACATAGCGTTACAAGGGTAAAATTCATCTGTCCATCTAACAAGTAGATGTTGATGTTCTGTTTCAGTTCTGTTACAGCCATAGGGCTGGAAAAGATGCTAAGAAAACAATATCTAACATAAAATTCACAAGAATAAGATATTATGAATAGAGTATCAATAAAATAAGCAAAATTTTATTTTAAATTTCTTTGACTTGCAAGTTTGTAACCCATGCAGCAATGTATTTATCACATTTATTCCATTAATTATTGTATCGGTCTTGTTGGTATCCTGAAATCCTACTCTTTGTAACTTTTTTTAATTATTTTTTCAAAGGGAATGGTAATGTTCTGGCCTTATTGGCCTTATAACTATTTCCTCTGATAAGGCGAAATCATACTCGGCCTCCAAAC
>JXSR01S028827.1:22890-35240 GCA_000969725.1 Ophiothrix spiculata
TGTCCCCCAAAACCTCCAAAAATGGTGTTTTTAAACAGACTCTCATGCAAAAACGAGTCCCGTGACCCCCAATTTTTATTTTAAAAATCGGTTCTACATTGATAAAATATCATTCATGCCGATTTATACTAAAATTGCTCGAGCGGATCTCTCATGGACCAAACACCTTAAGTGTTAATTCAATCTGAAAGCAATATAGCCAATATCTGTTGAAAATGTCAATACAATTGAACCAAAATGACATGTACATAACCACATGTAAAACTGGTTAATTTGAATTAAAAATGACTCTTGATCTGCACCCCATAAAATCTAATCATGGTTGCAATGTAATAATGATTATGTCAAGTACTAGGATTCTTACATCAGAACAACAACACTGGGCTTATTTCATTAACCTGCATCATAAACATGTCACAAACCCCTTCATTGATTGACATGACCATAAAGAACCTCTTGATTCTTTGTGAGCACTTCTTTCGTTACGATGTGTTTACGATTTATTATCAAATACATTTTTAACCCTTTTTGTGAATTCACTAACATTTAGCGATGATAGCTAACCCTGTTTGGATCGCTAAATCCATAAAAAATGATCGCTAAATTGATATTTAGCGATCATTTTTATAAATTTAGCGATCATTTTTGGAGTTAGCGATCAAAACTGGGTTACCGACCATCGATATAAATGTTAGTGAAATCGGCCCCTGGTGTCATTATCATTTATTTTATAACAATGGTCTACTGTTTAAGGTATTATATTATATTTGACCACTTGTCAAAACATCTTCCTATGGTGATCGGGCATTTGCAGTGGCAGCTCCCAAGCTCTGGAACAGTATCCCTCACACTATCCGCATTGCTGCTTCAGTTTCTCAATTCAAAGCTACTCTTAAAACTCATTTGTTCCATTAACTGCTTCTTTGTTGCAAATTTTGTTTTATGGTTTTTGTATAGAATTGTGTAGAGTATTCTATGTTTTGCCCATCGAAACCTTTGTATTTTGCGCTTTAGAAATATTGTTAATTATATTATTATTATCATAAAAGGGAAATAAGTAGAATCAAGGCTGGATGAATATTGAGAATATCAGGAAAAAGTTTAGTACCCCCTTCCCCCCCCCCCTCCTCCAAAAAAAAAATGTCCTGTTACACTACTCTTAAAAATACAAAAAACAATCAAAATAGTGGAGTAGAACTGGAGCGAGGAGTACTGCATGAGACTTGAGAGTTGAACAAACTTCTTCTGTCTTACTTTCTTTTTTGGTTGAACAAACTTCTTGCCTCTAGGTTTAAGTTCAAGTGGGGGGCAGTCCCATTCTGGAGGCAATGCAAGTTTAAGCGTTGCTGTCACCCAAAGTCCCGGTTTTTTTTTAAATTGCATATGCTCTCACCCAAAGACCCCATAATTTTTTACATTTTTCTCACACCGATTGCTAAATTCTGTTCTCTAATGTTAAAAATGTTCTCACTCAATGACCCCTCATTTTTTGACCAATGAACTCTCATATTTTTTGTATTTTTCTCTCACCTATGCCAAAAATCAAACTCTCACCCAATAACCCCTCAACTGAAATTTGAAGTTATTTGAAACTGAAATCTCAAAGTGAAAACTTAAAATAGGCTAATCTTTTTTTTTTAAATCAAACTATATAGATGCAGCGGCCTTTAACCATGGCATTTTTGTTTGTGTGTGTGTGTTGTTTTTGGCTCATTACTTGTGTCATGGCATGATTGATTAGAATATTTAATTCAAGAAACTTTGACCTTTGTACAGTAGGTAGTGTGAACAACCTTCACAAAAGTTTGTTCATCAAGGTCATTGTAAACCAGCTCCAAAAATACTAAGTAATTCTTCCATGCTTGCTATAGGTACACATGCTGTGATATAAATAGACCCATGCAGTACCTGTCTTATCTGAAATGAACATATATATAGCTTGCAATTGGAACTTGGTTGTGTCATCATTGCCACACATAGGTATCTTTAACCTTATTCTCATCAATACTACTTGCTAATACATCAAGACCTAAGGATAATATTGTGATTTCAACTACTAATAATCTTGGTAAGTTAAGCATCTCAATACACTTGTTCTAAAGTTTATCAAAGTTGGAGTTCAAGACAAGTTTATACTAATCATAAGACTTGGTATACATTGTTGGCATGTTAGGTTTAGTTCAAATGTATCATAAAGCATAACATTGGTTTTTAGTAACTAAATCGTAAAAAAATGGAGTCAATATGTCATTACCTACTTGAGTTTGAAATCTGTAAAATAACCTAATTTAAATTAAATTGAAAGTCCAGGGATTAACAGTATAAAGTAAATTCCCGGGAGTAAATTCTACAACATTAAAAGCCAGAAATTAATTGACAGGTTGCTTTTGTGATGTTAACCCTCCACCCCCCACCACCACCCCAGGGGTACTCAACTTTGAATTACGTACCATGTGCCATCAAAAAGACCCCGCTTATTTTTGATCACTCAAAGACCAATCATTTTCTTATTTCGATGTAATTTTTGGCCATTTCAACCATACTCTTTTATTAATTGCACCCACAGACCACCCCTCCATTTTTCTGCAGTCTGTCACTAAAAGACCCCCTATTTTACCCAATTTGTCACCAAAAGACCCCTTAGAGGTGTGCAGTGGCACTCATACATCACTTTCATATGCGAGTGCCACACCCACCCAACCACCTCCCATTCCTGGGTTAAACCGGTTTGTTACTTTTTTAACAAAGTGGCTATTCGCACAACTACAAAATATGTGAATAGTTGTGCGAATTAAGAGAAGTTACATCCTTATTCACACAACTACAAGTTTGCAAAGCCCGAGTTGCATCGATTCTGAGCTGAAAAAGATATTACCTGAGGATACAACAAAAAATATTAAAGGCAGGGATTAAAGGCTCCATAAAAATACCTACTGATATAAAATATCTGTTTCTCATACCATGTATGGAAATAATACAAATTTCTATTATTTCCATACATAAAAACTTAAAAGATTAATTTCCATGATCATACATAACCACAGGTTTACACACAACATTTGTTGTGTATTTGCCTGTGTATTCTTGGTCAAACTTTTTTCTTTTTAAATATGAAATAACAAATAAAAATCAAATTAGACCGTCCAGTATAATAGAACTTGGACTTGAACTCAATATCTTTACCGATAAAAATCATGTTTAAAATAAGCCCAAAATTAACTGGCTCAAGTCACTGCTGACATTCGTAGCAGTCCTATTAATTTCCATAGTTGTATGAATTACAGCGACACCCATCCTGATCCACACAACTGTTGTATGGATTATAGCGACACTCATTCTAATTCACACAACAGTTGTGTGCATAGACTCTGTCTTTTTTAATGATGCAATTCACTACAGATGTGAACTTATTACTATACCTCATAAATATTTATTAGGCAACCATGAAATATAATTGGACAGTTCAACCTGATGCGCGTGACAGCATTTTGCCTACTTCCGCGATTGCGCGTAACACCCATGCTGGGAAAAAATTGAAAAACTGTCGCCCCCCTACTACCGCACCCCTCAGTTTGAAATTCATACAGTGAGCCAGAACAGTATACATTTTAGGTGATTTTTGGTTTTGCTTATATTATATTCACTGAATTTTTTTTTGAGGTATAGTAAAACAAATACAACATGGTTTATTTTGAGAAGTATCGATTCGCGTCGGGAAGTCGTCACACGCATCCAACACCTCGGGATCAGTAATTTTCACTTATACTTCCCTCAATACCATATTGTATTTGTATATTACTATACCTCATAAATATTTATTAGGCAACCATGAAATATAATTGGTCAGTTTTACCTGATGCTCGTGACAACATTTAGCCTACTTCCCTCAAGTGCGCGTCGGGGTGTGCGTAATACTCACGCGGGGAAAAAATTGAAAAACTACCGCACCCCTACTATCGCACCCCAATAACCATGTCACTCATAAGTTGAATTCATTGTGGTAGGTGATCAAGAACAACAGACGTTTTATAATATAACATTTTTGTTGTCGTTGTTGTGTTTACATCTTACTTAGTGAAATATTTATGAGGTATAGTAAAACAAATACAACATGGATTATTTCGGGCAGTATTGAAAATTCCTGATCCCGAGGTGTTGGATTCGTGTGACTTCTTCCCGACGCGAAATTTAAATACTTCCCTCTATACCATGTTGTATTTGTATAATACCCCATATGTGTCATCCCCTCATTCAGAAATGCTTTATGCTTTGAGCCCTGATTAGACTAGTCAATCTATGAAAATTCATGGAGGTACATGGACAAAATTGCAACACAAGATTTTTTGGTTGAAATTAACAAAATTAAAAAATGTTTTTTAAAATATTGGTCCTTATAGGTCAAAACTTATTTTCAGTAAAAAATTACAATTTATTGGTAATATTTCAAACGTAATGGCAAAAACAAAATTTCTTGATAGAAATCCTCAACATTTGCTTCTAGATTCTAAATAAAAAAATTCTACAATTTACAGAACTTAAATTTAGTCTGCTTCTCCAGAAATATTCATTTAAGGGCAAAACTCAATTGATGAGGTACAGACAATTCTGAAAGTGAGGCGTTGACATTGGTCCCCTTAAACTGTTTGTCTCCAGAAGCTGAATTGCTCTTAGCAAACCTGATAAGATACGCAAAAGCTGAATTGCAGAAACCTTTAAAATTCAGTAGTAATACTTTAACTGGGAATTATCGAACAGGATAATTTCACTAATATTAACATTGTTTGTATGTCATTTTATTTCAAACAGTTTCCAATTTGCTGATTCTCCTTGAAACAAGAGAGATGTCCGATACAACAAAGGCACCCATCAGAGTTGCAGCATGGAGCGTACCCCGCAGCCTCTCCTCAGTCTTCACACAGTGTATCTCAAGCAAAGGAAATGTAGAAGTCTTCTTTGAATACTTTGCCACAGCTGCCCATGGAGGTCCTGAAAAAATCTACAAAACGCCAGGAATATTGCCAAACAGCGTCCGTGCACGCAAGTTTACTTTCCAGTATGTAAAAGAACAATTAGAAGCCGATTATCCGGGCAAAGATATGGTCTTCTTGAAAGGAATGGCATATGCTATTGATGGTCGTTATGATAAGTTGCCGGAAGGATTTCTTCACACTTTCTTAATCCGTCATCCAGGTAGAGTTTTACCCTCTTTGGTGCGTCTTGCAAAAAACTTTCCAATAATATTTGGAAGAGTTTCATACAAGGAAATTAATCCTGCCCCTGGTCAGGCTTTCAAGGAACAATGGGATCTATTCCAGTATGTCACCAATGACTTAAAGCAACCAGCCATCGTAATCGATGCTGATGATCTCCTATCAAATCCTGCATCGGTCATGAAGCAATACTGTGATAAAATAGGATTTGCATTCTCTGATGACATGCTGTCATGGGAGCCAGACCTCGTCACTAAACACAAGTGGCATATTGCTCAATCCCAAACAAAGGCTAACAAGTTTGTAGGTCAATATAAAAGAGCTTTTGCCAGCTCTGGATTTGAAGGTGGAGCAAGCAGTGAGATCAACTATGACAATGAGAGTGATAAAGTAAAAGCTAGCATTGAATATTGCCTACCATTTTATGAGAAACTTGCAAAGTACAAAATTAATCCTTAAAAAATGCTGCTTTCTATGAAGCAATTTTGCCAAGTCTGGATTTGATAGCACAGGATTTTTTCAATTCAATTTCAATTCCAATTTTAAAGTGCTCTATACCTCCAAAATGTGGAATACTACACAGCCTCAACGCACTTAACAGTTTTGCTAATAGCTGTGCCTATCTCGCCACAAATCACCAGGCAAATCAAAGGATTATACCAGCCATATATACAAATCAAAGGATTATACCAGCCATATATACAAATCAAAGGATTATACCAGCCATATATACAAATCAAAGGATTATACCAGCCATATTATACATGGCATAACCCTCTTGAAGCAGTCAAAAAACTCACAAGTTTCCCGATTTTTTTCTGCAAGCTCAATGTCAACATCTTGGCATGGCTTGAACCAGGGCAATCAATACTATTAGTAGTCCAAGAACTATAATCAATTGAGCTGACACTAGCAACATGTTCAGAAGTCAATTTGACTATAATGTTTAAATTCTTTGCAAATGTTTATTTTCATCATAAAACCAAAATTGATCATAATTAAGGTGTCTGGTCCATGATAGATCTGTTGAAATTTGCTAGTATACAAATATTAACTGTTTATGAGTGTGATGGTAAAAATATACCATCCCGAATTGAAAGATTGATTGCTCATATTTCAATGAGGGATGTTATATTTTTACCATCACACGAATATAAGCAGTTTATATTTGTTTTATATAATTCATCTATAGATTCTAGTCATTTGATAACACATTCAAACTATTGTACTTATACCCATTTCCCATGTAGCAGAAAGCAATAGGTCCGTAGGCTACTGTACACTGTAGTTTTGATATACTATCAAATGGATGAAAGTGATAGTAAAGACTATCAAACGGATGATAGTGATAGTGAAAATGACAAATGGTCATGTGTTACAATGTGACCAATCAAATGACTAGAATCTATGGATGAGTTATATAATAAAAATTGGCATGAATAGTATTTTATCGATGTAGAATCAATTTTTGAAATAATAATTGGAGGGTCACCAGACTCATTTTTCAGTGCATGCCAGTCAGTTTAAAAAAGAATTTTGGGGAAAAATTAGTAAAGGGGTCTATTGGAAATGTGTCAAAAGTGACATATCGCACATTCCAAAAGATCTGGCGCCAATATCTTGTTTTACGTTCTTTGGTCCACAAAAACCTTCCATGCCTTTTTCTCTTCCAATATTGCAAATTTTGGATAGGACTTGTCAAGATCTACTTGGTCATAATATTGTCACACTTCTGATGCCATTATGACTCTGATGTATGCCTTCAAAGTAGCAAAAAATGTCAAAAATAGCTAAAAACTATAGTGTCCACCACAAAAGTGTTACTTTTGGACTTGTTCATTTTCTTTTAGTATACAATACTTTTTCAAGCCTATTGTAATTTTTAAACAGATAAACGATCAGCATTTTGTATCAGAGCAATATTTTCCAAATTTGATGACATATTTTCACAATTCAAAAACAAAATTCACTTTCCACCAAAATAGTTTGAGCTACGTTACCAAAGTTTGGCATGCCATTATTTGACGGGACAAAACAGCAATGGCAACCAAATTTAGAAAAATTCAAGAGGGGAGCGTGGCTGAGCGGTTAGAGCACGGGTCTTGTAATACAGAGATTGTGGGTTCGAGCCCCGGGCCGGGCGGTTTTCGTCTCCTTGTTTCCTTGGGCAAGAAACTTTACTCTACTTGCTCTGTGGTCGGACAGTCACGTAAAGCCGTGGGTCCCCTGTACGAATAGACTCCTTCATGGGGTATACATGTTATGCAAGTATTTGTATCATTGATTGATTGATTGATGGATTGAATTTGAAAACCATATTAAAGAATGTCAAATTTATTATTGTTTGACGAAGGAAAGTGTTGAACATAAAAATTTGAACCAACCATGTTTTAAGAAATGTGAACTCCGTTACCATATATCTCAGTAACCATATGCATTGCAGCAGTTCTATTTTAGTATGTGATAGACATATACACTATTACTATACCTCATAAATATTTATTAGGAAAACACGAAATACAATTGGTCAGTTAAATCTGATGCACATGACAGCATTATGCCTACTTCCCCCAAGTACGCGTAACGCCCACACAGGGAAACAATTGAAAAACTATCGTACCCCTACTATCGCACCCCCGTAATCATATCACTTATCAGTAGGAAATTCATACGGTGACCGAGAAGAATGGACATTTGATTTGTGATTTTTATGATATGTTAACATCACATTTTAGAGATATTTATGAGGTATAGTAAAACAAATACAACATGGTTTATTTCGAGAAGTATTGAAAATTCCTGATCCCTTGTTGTTGGATGCGTGTGAAAACTTCCCTACGCTTCGCGTCGGGAAGTAGTCACACGCATCCAACACCTCGGGATCAGTAATTTTCACTACTTCACTCGATACCATGTTGTATTTGTATACTACCCCATTTATATTAGAATTTACAAAGTAAATGGTCTAATGTATGTTTTGTGCATTAAAACATGCAAAACCTGTGAGCTATCTATGTTACTACTGACTTCTACAGAACTTATAACTGGAGCCTCATGAATTTCCTATGCATTATCAATGCATATGAAGGATACACTTGCCTAAAACTGCAAAAAAATTGGTGAGTATCAATACTTCAAAATCAGGGGCGTAGCTAGGGGGGAAAGTTGCCCTGGGCGCCACCTCAAGGTGGGGGGGGCGCCAAATCGCCACTACATGAAAATTAATTGGACCAACAACAGGTGACATACTGCTGAAATTAGCCCATTTTTGCCTCATTGAAATTTGTTGTCAATTTGTTCACAACATTTGTGTTGCGCACAAGTATGTTCTTTCAACTAAAACTGGGGGTCACCAACTAATTTTCCTAAAAAATAAGAAGATTTGTCATTCTTTGCTTCAAAATACTATTCTGTGTATTATACACATGCACACTTACTAGCACTCACTGTACTTATCAAGTCAAAACAAGTGCATACCATTAGGCAATAAGTGTGATTACTATTTCACTACTACATATGTGACATGTTACAGCAAAAGGTACCTTAAATCGCAGCTACAAGTATCTGATTAACAAACTGTTAAGAACCAATTAATAGTCAATATTTGAAGAGAGGGTAGTAAATTAAAGTCATCATTTAGGTTGCTGGACAAAATAACAATGGAACAAAGGCAAGAGAAACTTTAGTTAATTGCTCTCTCTTATTTATTAGTTTTTTAAGGGTTTGTTACTCAGATGCTTGTAGCTCCGACTTAAGGTTCCTTTTGATGTGTTACATCACATATGCAGTGAATATCAACCTACATATTATATACTAGAAATAATTGAATATAGGAATTACAGAAACGATACAAACAATATACTCTTTAATGGATTTGAAAAAGTGCACAGACCTATTAACTAATTTTAAAAGGCCCACAGACAGGTTTATATTAAGGCTGCTATCAGCCCATCATTTAGAATGTCCAAAATAGGTTTCCTCAAATTGTCTTGTTTTCTGGAAACATTCTAAAAATTAAGCCAAAATAAAATTAAAACTTGCATTTATGATAAAGATATAGGTTCCCAATCACATCCCCCAGGGCTCAACCGGAAAAAGTATTTTTTTTTATGCCAAATGAAAGCCCATTCTTTTCTGATTATAAATCCAAAATTTTACCTCAAAATTCATTATAGTTTTGGATATATGGCACGAAATGTAAAATTAATTGGTATACCAATTTTCCATTTGTTTTGTCATAACAGCCTCATCCCCATGGTTGCATACTTTCTTTTGCCTCTCAGGAGAAAACAAGATACAAGCTACTGTTGAAACCTTGAACAATGCATTTCAGAGGTCAAGGTCAATCAGTTAAAAGTAAATTATACACATACTAAAATAGGAACCTACACCTTTAATATGTTACTAATAATATAGTAAACTTCAATACGATTTCAATCATCAATTGTAGAATGGCATTGCAAAAACTGTTCCTGAATTTTTTACGAGAATAATAAGGTTGAAACCTGCCTTAAACCTCCTCCCTGGAGATGGTACAATGTACTTTGTAGCAGCTGTGCCTAAAATTTACCTGCAGATGGGGGTACGTACTCAAGTTGACATCGTACACATATATGTGCCTGCGTTTTGGAGTGGCTTTTCAACAATTCTGATAATGATTGGGTTGATTTTGTTGCAGATGAATGCCAAATTTGTGAAAATTGAATGTATTTGGGGAAATTTGCTCAAAAGGCACCTAATTTGTGTACAATTGGGTTATTTTCGTCAAAATTGGTATACTGATGGGTGTGTTTTTGAGTCAAAAATATGTATACAGTCTGTAGGTCAAATACACACACACCCACACACCCAATTTTTGAGAGACCTCCCCAATATAGCCACTTGTTTTTATGCAAACATAGCACTATAAATACAACCTACTGTTTGTATTTGTTATCTTCAATCTATAAATATTTTGTACTGAGATGATAAAGCAAGGCATCCTGGGCCCTATCACATAAATCTCAACTACCACAGAAGATCACTGATCACAACAAGGGGAAATTCATCGAGCCAGGTAAGTCCTTGCTTTAGAATTCCCTTTCTATTCTTTTTTAGAAAACTTTAAGTTTCTAGCTTCATAATTAAAAATAATTGTTATTCATTTGAAAATCACTTATTTGTGACGTGATCAAGGGGAATGAGTCGGATGTCGGGAATATTGATTTTGAGATACATGACAATAAAAGTAGAAAATTCTTTTGTTTTTCATTGTTTTTGAAAGGTCCAAGTTTTGTTGTATCTCTGGAACCAGGTGACCCATAATGATGAAATTTGAATAAAAATGTAGCATTTTTAATGTACAATCAGATTGTAATAAAATATCAAAAATGAAAATTGCCGACATCCGACTCATTTCCCTTGATCGCGTCACATTTATTATTTTAGTAGATGTACAGTGGAAACTCATAACCCGGGCTCATAACCTAGATCAGGGGTTCTCAACTAGTCCTTACAATGAGCCACATAAATGAAAAACATCGTAGGGGAAAGCGCCAAATTTGCCTATTCCTCAGTGTATTCCTAATGTATTTTTTTGGTTTTAGAGAGTGTCAAAGCGCCAATCAGTACTTGTCAAAGCGCCAAATTTGGCGCACAAGCCGCTAGTTGAGAATCCATGACCTAGACATTACAGAAATCTCAAAGATATACATAAATTAATTAAATACTGCATTAAAAGTATAACTGCTTGCCTAAAACAACATATTTCCCAGCATTCACTTCATAATTATAATTACTGCTCACTTAAAATCACCAGTAAACAAAGACTATTATCGCAAGTGGCCACTTTGGCATCACCGATTTTCAAGTAGAGGTATTTTGTGATGGACAACTATGCTCGCCACAGTACAAATCATCAGCAATTGGGTTTTTTTAAAGTTAATCTTGACAAATATGCTGGCCGTTTGAACTTTTTGTGTTATCATTAGAGAATGCAGTTTTAAAGGTCAGAAAGTAATAGAATTTTTAAGCAGATTTCATGACATTTCTTTTATGTTAAACATGAAAAACACGATGATAAAATAATAGGGAAAAGCCGAGTTTTAAATTCAAGCTATGTGGTTTTACAGGTATTGTGTTTTTGTGTTAATCAAATTTCCACTGTACTACATACTAATGTTTTGCATTTTCATGTTGTTGGCTGCCATGGGGGCCACTCAAAAAGTAAAGTGGTACTTATGCTCATCATAAAAAATGGCGTAAAAGGGTCTGATTTTGACCCATCAGTGGTGTCTAGGTTTATGGAAAAAAAAGGTACCATACTCATTTTTCACGCTGTCCACGGAATAAATAAGCAAACCAATTAAAAAAGCAAAGTAAACACTTGATTTAGCAGAGTAATTATCTGTTTATGAATACCCTACCCTTCCTTTGACTGATATTTAAACATTGAATCAAGGAGATTGGTCATTCATAGGAAATAGTGTAGACGCAATTAGTATCCCGTTATCATTTTGTGATTATTTGACCAACTTTTAGTCATAGATAGAGTAGACACCCAGGATGAAGAAAAGTTAGGGTGGCAAAAATGTACCTGTCGCAAATCATTAATATGGCTCTTAATCCAAAATGGCCACCAATACGCATTTTCCAATTGTAATTTGCTTCATAAAACAAAATATTGCACTGCAGGTTAAAAGATTCAATTATTTTTGGAGTCACTAAATACAAAAGAAACCATTTACTACTTTACTTACTTACCAAAAATCCAAAATGGCCGCCAAAACGACATATTTTCATTAACATTGACCAAAACAACCATTTATATGTTTATTTTCAAAATCAATCGATAGAAATAAACAGCTAGGCGGCAAAAAGAGAAAATTATCCTTAAATTATGTTAAATAAACACTTTAAGTCCACATAGCCCCAATAATGAGGTCCAAGAGGGCCGCAAAATATTATCTTGGTACAAGATGTTTAGAGCGATATTAATCATTATTAAGAACATTAAATATTTATGACAATAACGAGGGAATTGGCTCATAAGCAAATGATTTATCAAAAAATATGTGTTTCATTCAATTTGGCGCTCATAATGAGGTCTGAAATGGCGGCCAAAATACTATTTTGTTCAAAAATAAGTTATAGAGTGGCATT
>JXSR01S028828.1:20518-35113 GCA_000969725.1 Ophiothrix spiculata
TTAGGTAAGATTACGTGGATACTCAATACCTATTGCAATAACAAAGGCTACAGTTATATATAAAGCCTTTATGGATATTAATGATATTAATAAATACCCTATAATCTTGTTCATAAGAACCCCCCCAGCTTCACTTCAAATCCTGATGTGGTGTAAAATTACAATGGTCCTCCTTTTAACTTGTTATATTTTATTCACCAGATCAGCAAGCACTTTCATATATTGTGTTTCCAAAACAGTAATCGTTTGCCATGTCTAGATTCGAATATGTTCTTATGATCAAGGTAACATGTTCTTATGATCAAGGTAACAGGGTAATATAAAAACCCAAAAGCATTGTTTTAATGTGTTTTTCTTCCTGGGAATCCTGCATTTTTTGTAAAAAACAAAACAAAAGGAAAACCGCATATCGCATTACATTTTCGAAAAGTAAAAAATAAAAAATAAAAAGCCGCATACCGCATTTACTTTTTCAAGCATGTTACCAGAAACAAACAATTTTGGTGCATAGACGTCACCATGGTATTTTATTTGTTGGTCGCCGAACGTCGCTGTCGGTAAATTTTTAGGGGTACCAATTGCTCTTGTACCAGATAATGTGTTTTTATTAGTAGAAAAATATTTCAAAAAGAGGGTAAAATGATAAATATATGTTGCTGTTTAGCTGAAATTTATTAAGAAGGGTAAAAAGGACAAAAAAAACCTTTAATAGGCCTTTTTTTGGAATTGCAATTAGCATTATCCTGTAATATAGTTCAGAATATTATAGCTGACCTTGTTTCGAAGTTTTATTTATTATTACTTGTTATATTAATTAATTCAATTAGGGACAACATCTAAAAAGTTTAGTTTTTACTTTTATTAAAGACTGTTTTTGATAACTTTAAGTAAACGCTCATTATCTAAATCCTCAAAAACAGTCCTAAATTCACCTTTGTCTTGCCAGGCATTTTACATTTTTAGGACTAACAGGAGTATCAACCCTAATGTTGTTTAGCGCACATCAAGCATCCATTAAAAATGTGAGCCCCGGCCGCGGTACAAAATGATAATGGCATCATTAATTTCGTTTTGAATTGAGAGTCAGTTTGCATAATGATTATATGGGTTGAACCGAGGATGGTCACAATCATCCATCCCAAACGAGTTGTAAATGCAACCTCTTGCCATTTTTACTTTTTTAAAATTTGCAAAGGCCATGTTATAAGGATTAAAATGATATGAACTTCACTCGATTTCCAGAAGTTATGGTCCGACAAATGTTGTCCGAGAGTAAAATGTATAACCGATTTTAACATGAACAAAGATAAGTTAGCCCTATATTTTCTGTCGCAAAGAACACAGATATATTTCATATTTTGATCATTTTCTTGAAATATAACTTTGCTGGTGTTTTGAAGTATAAGCAGAAGGGTGGTAAATCTGTCCAAAAATCAATCTCGACAAAATACGACCTTGACATGTATTTTCACCAACCTCTATAGCTCAAAATGTTATGAAGCTTGTTGCATTTACGGCTCGTTTGAAATGGAGAGTCACGGTTGTATACTATAAAAACGACTAATCGCGGAACCAAAATTATTGACCCGGGAAATTTGATTTTGAAAGCGTGTTGCATTGATTCCGTCTTTAGCCTACTTGGGTGTTATTATGACATGAGAACAAGATATTTATATCAATCGGTTATAGACAACAGTAAAATTGCACCGTGTCGGCATGTTGGGCGGCATCGCTAATAATTTAGAAATTCAGTTGGCAAAACTGCGACGTCCAATTATCTTGGGTGGATACATCGCGTGTAGTAGAAGCAGAAATGTGCACATCACAAATGGAACAAACTACACATTTGACAAAGTGATGTAAGTAAAATGTCATAAAAAACATTTTTCATTATTTCCGCCATGGTTTGAGATTTGGAATCAGTATGTATGCATGAAAAACACAAACTGATCAATTTTATACTTTAAATCCTCAAAACTCCATCTTGTATTTTCACACCCAAATCTCAAACTTTTCCAGCAAAACGGTTCATTTACGGTGTTAAACACTGCTTTAATTGTGCCGGCAAGCGTATATATGGTTAATAAAGGAAGATGAGAAATGTTTTTTAACGACAATTAGAAAGTTTTATTATACGTAAGGTGAACTTTGATGCAATTTTCAGCGACGGAAAATCTCAGTGCATAAAAACACGCAATAGCTCCGACATTCAATGTCCTCTCGACCATTTAATGCCATTGCAAATCTTAAAAAAACATATGTATTTCCACTATTATACCTTGACATTCAACATACCAAAATTTGAGGGAAATCGCATGATGGGATATGGTTGAAATGTGGCCATATATGAAAAGTAGCGTTAACCAGTTTGAGGTAGCCTGTTGATGCCATTTTGAGGTTGATTGTGGACGTGTAATCACTAGTAAAGATGTTTATATAAACTAGAGGAGACTCTATTCCTTATGTACACCAAATATTGTGATAATCGGATATGTGTAAGTGGACCAAAACTTGCAGTAAACACGCCGTTCCGGTCCAACGCTCATCTAAAAGGACAGTAGCCTTAACTACCGTACTGAAATATGGGATATGGCTTGGAATAACAATAAAGCCAGCTGGACAAATATCCCCAAAATTCTCAAATTTTGCCCTGTGCTGTAAGTTTGTATCTATACAGTACCCCGATTTGTAGAATTGCACATGTTCATAAATCGGAATACACTGTACATTTCAACATGGGATTGGTTTGAATAATTATAAAACCAGGATGCTGTTTCATGAACTCATAATTTTTTCACAAAATTGATATTTAAAACCAAATTAGAATTCTGATTGACACAACAAAAACTGAAATTTACACTCATTAAAGATATCTTCCTATATGATTGGCGGGTGATCTCTTTTTATTTCAAGTAATTTCCATACAGGACACTACACAATACTAGGCTAAAATGAGATGGTGACCCGTGTGAACGTTTTGTTGTGCTGCTCACATTGACCTACGACGGAGTCGCTGCGTCGAGAGTTGATATTGCATAAATGTATGAAATCATTTGATGAACATGAGCTAGAGAATGCTTGTTTGAAGATAACTATTATTTTGCATTTAACTTTTTGCATTATTTTCATTCTCTACCATGACATGTTTGAATACTATATGTATTTGGCAAGTCCTCATTTTATGAAAAATATAGTTTATTTACAACGTACATTGTTTGAAATCGTTTTATTTTCTGTCAATGATGTATTTTTTGTATAGTAATTTTCTAGGTTTTCATGTTCATGTACGGATATATTCGTACTTTGAGAAACATTGGGAGAAAAACCCAATTTTAAAAACATTTAAAGTGTCACAAAATACGTTCACTGCGATTTAAAAGCACATTCTTGCTCGAGGCACCATGTTTAACAGGGTTATCTAAATAGTAAATCTTGATCATATAATTGAATTCTTGAAAATGCTACATTCAGGTGAAATGCATCGATGACACGGCAAACATCGACAGTGATCTAGTTATATGACATCAATGGATTCCTGTGACAAGCACTGTATTCAGTAATTATGTTCCCAGGTGTCGTGACTCGTGACATAAAGACAGCAATGTTGCTCTAGGTCTTGTTTTCATGTTTCTTTCGAGGATTTTACTTTTGAATATAAAATCAATTCTTACCATTGCTTACCGAAAACATGGAGTGAAATTACTTATAAGGTTCTTAAAAGAAAGTCAACTTTGACTTATAATTAAAATATTAATTTGACAAAACCAAGTTTTGGACTCCATTTCGTCTCACATCGTAGGGGGACTTCATCAGAATGACCACCTGATCCCCGTTGCCTAGAAATTCATCAATAATATATAACGTGTACTAGTCTCTTTTGAACACCTACCTGCCTTAGACCAGAACGCGTCCAGAACACTTCGGGTGTGTTCAATATTTAAATGGTTATTTTTGTTCAAAATTTAAATATTTTAACAATGTTTTGGGGATATGATGATTCGGAGAAGACAACAGATAACTTTATTAGGGTTTTTTACGCAGGTCTTCAGCTAGCTAGCCTTTTTACAGATTTTTTGTAAATCTATAAATTGTGAGTATCGTATTATTGGGTTAGCGGTAGGAAATATGCGGTAATTTTATATAGTAAAAAAGTAATGCACGCTCCAAACGAGAAACTTTTGTGACTTATAGAACCATTTTTTTCTTGACAGAATATATTTGATTTAAGAGTATATTTTCTTACATAAATTTTAGCGTCTCTCCATTGAAACAATCATATTAAAATCCTGATTTTCGCGTTTTCTATATCTATATCTTTATTCTTTGTCGTAAAGTAGGTCTTTCGGTTGCTAGTTTGGTATTTATGACACTCAAGTATAGGAATGAGAATAAAGACGCTCAATATAAAAGCCCACCTGCGGGATTTGACTAAATAAGTGCTTATGTTTCTGCTTTTTAAGAAAAATGTCGTTAAGCTACCAAACTGTCGCTTAAGTTGACTCGATTCATCATACATATCGTCTTACAGGGTGACTCAGTAAGAACTTGATTCACGTAAAATGTCATACAACAAAGTCTCGAAATATATTTTTCCAAACATGTGCAATCTGGAATAAACACTTTAATTAATTTAAATGTTGACTAAGCCAATTTCAATTTATCTTCAAGTAAAGTCTCTGTTATACATTTATTTTTCGTAACCATGAAATTGTTGCTTGATCTATATACACGGTTGTTAGACAGAAATATTTGTATACTATGCATTAGAAAAATGCATATCACTGGAATGTCCTTAATGGTCACTTTTGCATCTAACGAGCCGGGTTTTTTTTACCAAACCGATGTGAAAGGGATCTTAGTTCCCCCTGAAATGGTAGTCCGCCTTCCATAGACCATAACGGAGTAAAGCGTGAACCTAATGTTGCGTGAGAGTTGTTAGCCTATACTTTACTGTACCACCCGGACAATAAGAATGGGGGACTTACATTCCTGCTACACCGGTATCTCATTTTATACGAATCGCATGTGAATGCCAGTGGCGTAACTTTGCTTTAGGGTGCCCGTGGGCAAGGGATGGCTGGATGCCCCATTGATTAACCAGATTTGAAATGCGTGCGTAGCGCGCGTCCGAAAAAATTGAAAATTTACTAATTTCAGCTAAAAATTGCTATAAAATCATAAAATTTGCCCTCCCCCAACCTCCCCCCCCCCCAAATAGTGCCGCCACTGCGTGAGGTCCAGATGGGATTTAGTGATTCTTAAATGCAGAAACAGCATTTTTAACGCAAATTTATAAAATAACAATATGTTAAGTGGTTGATTATAGGACCGTTGCAAACAAAAATGTGAAGTTATACCCCTCTCCAATCGAAGTTGTATGCAGTGCGAGTGGCACCAGGACCACAATGTTATTGTTTTAAATGGTAAATGTTTGTTTGTTTGGTTTGTTTTAATCAAATCCTGCTAATTTTATCTGAAATGATAAAACTTAGGGAATGCGCGCAAAATGTTTCGGTAAATTTTCTAATTTCATCTAAAATTGTTGTAAAATAAAGGGGCACCCGAATAATTTTGATTCTTGAAAGAGTAGTCTTAGAATCCTAGAGTTAAAGGGCGACCTGCGGGAGCCCCCTTCGCCCACCCTGAGCCCATAGGAGTTACGCCACTGCACTGGTGAATGCACAAGGTCGAAGATAGGTATTTCGAACTTAAAGGTGCGTTTACATTACGACTTATTGGGGGTAACGACAAGCAACGTAGACCTGCGAATTGCAGTTTTGAATAATACGCCGCTCCTCGTTAAAGTCAGTTCACGTTGGCACACGCCTCTAACCTACGCAGGCTGTCGTTTGATTAAAATCATGATTTTTTTAAATTTAAATCGGATTTATTTGATTTGTTTTAGAATTCAAAAAACATGATCATAAAAAACAGATTTAAACTGTATTTGAACTGCTTTATACCAAATACAGTTGACAGGTATTCTTTTGAAATATATATTTTAACATTATACAAATGATCCACTAAATTAAATGAAACGAAAGTTACAAAAATAACAAATCTTTACATTTAGTGATTCAATTATTAGTGTCCATCAGGATATGCAACCGCATTGGGACTGAAAAAGCTATGAATCTAGTGGTCTTGTTCAAAGCTCTGAAAATGGAATAGATCCAACATTCAAATTAAGATGTATAAATTGTTTCAGGAAGCAAAGGAGTTAACTTGATTGTCATCTAAAGTTATGATTAGCTTCGACATATTAGTGCCTAATGGTGCAATTCTTGATTCCGATTCGAATGAAAACCTTGCCTCTTTTCTAGCTAAATAATGATAAAAAGAGTACAACATAAATGTATGCTGAAAATTTCACTTGATCTGACCATTCATTTTCAAGTTGCAAACCTTTCAGCATCTTAAAAATCATCTATGACCACTTTGTTGTAATTATTGCCATCCCCAACAGTATTTGAAAATGACACACTTTTGGATTTATCAACAAAATGCAAGCACTTTTGCATGAAGGTTTTGGGGTTTGTAACATATACCAGTCAATTATCTCAAAAACTCAATTTCGAACATTTGTTTAAATGATTGTTAACGACTTGCGCTTTTTGATCGTCATGTTTCATAAGATGGGTTCGTTGTTAAAAATTGTGTTGTTTGGAAAATGTTAATAATTGTGTTCTTGCATCTAATGAAGATTAAGTGAAAATTATTTCAAATCATCCTTAAGGGGGTATAAGTTCTTTTAAAAAGTGCTTGTAGAAAAATTCAATCGATAAAGTCAAAAGAAGAAGAAAAAAGGACAAAAGACACATTTTTTATGAAAAATTATTTAAATCAGTGATTAAAAAAATCCAAGTGATTTAAATCTCGATTTAAATAGGTGATTTAAATCAACATGATTTTAATCAAACAACCTTGCACCCGCACAAACTTCAAGTCACGTTATTGTTGCTGTGACCTGTCGATAGCATTCGTTCGTTTACGTCAGCCAAGGTCAGTATTTGTCGCCTCACTACGTTGCTTACAGTTGTTTATCGACGAGAAGTCGTCACCCAACGTCAAGCCCTCTTTCCGCATCCACTCGTCACTTGTCGACGTGATGTCGTTGAAGCTCGTTACTATCCGTCAACAAACTTAGATTTTTCATCTTTACTCGTCGCTTGTCTTCCAGGATTTTGTTATTTTGGAATACGTTACCCTACGTCGAGGGCCATGTCGTCGTAATGTAAACGCTCCATTAATGATGCATGATCTATTACAACCTAACATAGAAAATAACAACCAATTGTCATTTTTGTGAATACATAAAGGCAGTCAAACGTCATTATGTATGTAAATCCCTCGTTGTGAAGGACGCTTTGAGTAAATGGTTCCAAGCAAACATGGTGAACATTTTTACCACACGTTGAGTCTATTGGTAAAAATGCATCTTTTCACGCCGCTCGTTCAACATCGTGCCCCTCACACGATGGCATGTTTGTAACACTTTTAGAAATAATATTTCTTCTTCATAATTAGATGAGGTGCAAATGTCCAAAACCACACTTAAATGATTTAATCAGGTTATTGTCCCATATATTGAACATACATAAACATCTGCAAATAGCACTTGGTCTGGTTTCTAAAAACAAAATCCGTGGCTATAGAAACGCACACTTTAATGATTTATTCATAGACTTTGTTATTTCTTATTTCAATGAGGCGTTGATAATGTCAAGTGCTATAGCATGTGATTTCAAAGTGGCTCAACACGTACAATCAAAATAACATCATGCAATAAGCTTTGGTTTCCATTTACAGCGTTAATACAGCCAGGACTGTTATTTTTACCTCTACCCGACGATGAACTGTTTTCATGGTTTTCAATGTGGTATCAAAAGTGAAATTAATACAGGGTGAGTCATAAAGAACTTTATTCACAATTACAGTGGCGTGTATGGAAGCACAAGTGTATCATTCTCGCCTTATCCCTAGTTAACGAGCGTTATCCTGAGATAAGGCGACCTTATCTTAGGATAACGATTCCTTAATTGGGGTTAAGGTTCCTTAACCCAAGATAAGGCGCCTTGTCCCTAATTAACGACGTTATCCTAAGATAACGATCGTTATCCTAAGATAACAATCGTTAACTAGAGATAAGGCGCCTTAACCCAAGATAAGGGAAGTTAACCCCAGATAAGGATCCTTAACTAGATAACGACGTTAATTAGGGATAAGGCCCCTTATCCTAAGTTAAGGTCCTTATCCCAGGTTAACGTGCCTTATCTGGGGTTAACGTCCCTTATCTGGGGTTAAGGCGCCTTATCCCTAGTTAACGATCGTTTTCTTAGGATAACGATCGTTATCTTAGGATAACGTTGTTAACTAGGGATAAGGCCCTTATCTTGGGTTAAGGCGACTGGCCGTTAACTAGGGATAACGGGACCATGGCAACGAGCAGGTGGTGTAGGATATAAAGCCGCGTGTTTTGCAGCGACCGGAATTGATTTCGAATAAAATTAATCCGCCTCAACGTTAAAGTGAAAATCAAACCGAATGTTTTGTTAAATTAAAATAATATAAACCAATGTTTGTAAATACTAAATCCATTTAGAGTTGGATGATCAACTCAATTGTACATTTGGACATTTGTATTGAGAACTATTTATCCTCTCAAGGTATGTCATACTGACGATACTGATGGATAAGTACGTGACAAAAGTTGTTTAGACATCATTCTTGCAGCGCACGTAATTAATGGACGGTATTTATGTTTATTATATCTTTCACTGCGACGAAAATCTCGGGGCAAATCTGTGAATGAACTTGCTTTTACAGAGGCTTTTACCCCAAGCTTTTACTCCTAAACATTTTCTCTATTACCAAATAAATATGATACAGTACGATTTTCCTAAATTTGGCAATGATTGAGATAGTTTGGAATTCAATTGTTATATTCAATGACAATTGGCATTGCGCAATATATAAATATTTTAATTTACGTAGATGTCTACAAATACCTGGTGGCGTGGTAATGCTATTCATGTTCAGGATTTTGTTATTGATAATCAAAGACCCGTGGGTTCGATTCCAGCAGAGGACAATCTTTTTTGTATTTCTTTTTCTCTTTTCCCTTTTTATATCAATCAAGTCATTTTATTTTCCTTGAAAATTTAGTCCACATTTTTGTTTTTCCCTTTCACTTAAAAAAATGCAGATTAAATTTGACACTATCGGTCACTAAGTAACTATGGCAGAAGGCCTATAGTTAAGATATGTGACCTACCCATCCCCATCTATCCCTGACAAAGATTGAAGGAAATCAACGGAAATATTTGGGAAGCAGGAGGGGAATGGAAGACAGTAAAAGAAAAAGAAGAGAAGAAAGGGAAATAAGCAAAAGAGAAAAAACGGTAGTGATGATTAAGGTTGAAAAACCATAAAAATCTGAAAGTTTAGATTGACTTTCGCTACCGGCGAAATGACATATTCTCGTCCTAGGTTTAGGCCTATGTCCCATAATGCAACCTGCCAGGCTGATATGCGATAGCGTGGATTGTACATATATTACGTGACAGACCGTGGTTGTCATGGTTACGTTAACCCAAGATAACGTAAACAACGGCCTTATCTTAGGATAACGTCGTTAACCCCAGATAAGGCCTTAATTGGGGTTAACGATTCGTTATCTTAGGCTCCTTATCCCTAGATAAGGCTCGTTAACTAGGGATAAGGCGCCTTAACCCTAGATAAGGGATGTTAACCTAGGATAAGGCAGTCTTATCTTAAGATAAGGCTCGTTAAGTAGGGATAAGGCGCCTTAACCCTAGGGTTAAGGCTCCTTATCCTTAATTAACGATCCTTATCTTAGGATAACGCCACGTTAACCCCAGATAAGGCCGCCTTATCCTAGGATAACGCTCGTTAACTAGGGATAAGGCGAGAATGATACACTTGTGCTTCCATAAACGTTAAGGTTCCTTAACCCAAGATAAGGGCCTTATTCCTAGTTAACAACGTTATCCTAAGATAACGATCGTTAACTAGGGATAAGGCGCCTTAACCCCAGATAAGGGGGTTAAATCCTTAACTTAGGATAAGGGGCCTTATCCCTAATTAACGATCCTTATCTTAGGTTAACGTCGTTATCTGGGGTTAAGGCGCCTTATCTCTAGTTAAGGATCCTTATCTGGGGTTAATGTCCCTTATCTTGGGTTAAGGCGCCTTATCTCTAGTTAACGATTGTTATCTTAGGATAACGATCGTTATCTTAGGATAACGTCGTTAATTAGGGATAAGGTGCCTTATCTCGGGTTAAGGAACCTTAACCCCAATTAAGGAATCGTTATCCTAAGATAAGGTCGCCTTATCTTAGGATAACGCTCGTTAACTAGGGATAAGGCGAGAATGATACACTTGTGCTTCCATAGGCGTGCGCAGATTTTTTTGACCGGTAGATACGAAGTTCCTCGACTAATAAGACTCAAAAGGTACACCAAATATTGACAAAAAATCTGAAAACTATAGTTCTGACAAAATTCTGTACTGGTAAAACTTTTTTTTATCTAAGTTTTTAAAACATTTGTCTTATGTTTTGGATGTTGGAACCTGATTAATATGATAGACTTTACTTCAAAGGTAACGTTGCTGATGAAATTAGAAACTTGACCTTGAACGTAATTTTTGACTATGCTCAGCTTCAATGGCCCGTATCTCATAATTTACTATGCCGACCTAAGGTACTTTTCGATATGACGGGTCACAATTGTGCTACAACTCATGCATGAGCAGATTAACTCGTAGATGATTTCAAAACACTTATTTTTGCATCTTCGAATGGATATAGACAAGTGTTCTTCTTTGAAAAAAAATTAAGATAAACTTGAGAATAGTTTGATTAATCTTCATGATTTAAAAAATGATGTTTTTTATTGCAAAATTTTGCCTAGTTGGAAAGCATAGTCTCGAGGTTTGTTCTTTACTTAGCAGGATGTCAATTGATCATTGCCTGTCACTTTGGGTTCGAGCTCATTTTGAAGGAAATGGTCCATTTTCATTAGTTTCCAATATTTTTTTTAATTATTTTACTTAATTAACAAATGAAAAACTATGGTTGCCTAATAGGCCAAAATAAAAAAGAACTCTGTCGCAGCTTACTTAAGGTCAAAAGTCCAGTGCCGTACGAAGCGGGGGTCCAGGGGGGGGGGGGGCACTCGCTCCCCCTGGCTCAAAAATCAGGACGCTGGCGGGACAAAAATAGAAATTTCGGGACGATAGTTTACTACTTTTACCGTCTCGATATTACTAAAAAAAAAAATTGGCTGAAAATCGCAAAATTTTCACACGCTACGTGTGCATTACAAACAAATTGACGGTATACATCGGGACTTACATACCTTCGTACGGCCCTGGTCAAAACCCTAAGCGCTATGCGGGTTTTTTTTAGTAAAAAAGTCTACTTGGATGCGGGAATACCCCCTATTATTTTTAATTGCATTTTTCAGCCACTACTTTTTTTCGCGACCGCTTCGCGGCCGTTTATTTAACTTGTTTTCCAGTAGTAGGAAAAAAAGATGAAAAAAATGGAAAATCTCTCAAAAACCTAAAAAAAAAGAAATGCGCTAAATTTGGATTTTTCAAAGCTATGGGCGCGGGAAGCTGAGACATACTATTTTTTCTTTGGCCTTATGTACGTGTTATGCATTTTCCTTTTCATTAAAAGAAAACAGCATTTACATTAGGAAAACACTTGCATATCTGCCAAATGAAAAGATCAGTTTATAGCTTGAATAATATATACACTGTTTCTGTTTTCCTACTCCACTTTTATTGAAAACTTTTAAGTTAAAAGCACTATATCATTTGTTTTTACTTTGCAATTCCAAGTGTTTGCAATAAGATAAACTAAATAGATGACACTATTTTGATATACATAAATGCATAAAAACACAGGGAAATATTGAACCATCTCTGAATTCTGTATAATGTACTCTGCATGAATGTAGTTAAATAAAGATAAAGTATGATGCCCAGTTTGATGGTGAACTATCACATTATATAAAAATGTGTAATGCTCAGACATATCTGTTGTCAATCTTTGTAAAACCAGAACGATTGTATTAAAGGTCAAATTGCATTTTGTTTTATCAAATGTAGAACAACGAACAAATCTGCCAATTTGAATGGTATTAAGGACCAAATGTCTGTGTCCAACGGGAATGTGCACGATGCGTACAGAGTGTTTTTATAAGACAGTTTGTAACATTGCATTGCAAACGAACTGTTCAATAAAATCAGTTTGAATTACATAATGAGATTAGGGTGATTTCTATGGTAATTGTTCTTTAAAAGTGTAGTGAATGTTCTTGTCACTTGGGCCTCACATGATATTATGGAACGTTTTATTACAGCATTCAATTTTTTTTTCGTATTTCAGTTGATGTAAAGATTGCGTATTGGCAGACGACGAGCAATGTTGCAGTGATAGAATTGCTGAATTAACCATAAGCTTAAACTAACAGGGTTGCTAATGAGAGAATACATACCACAAAGTAGCATTTCAATCGGGCTCGGCTGTGTTTGTCAGTGACAAGAGGCGCTCTACTATGAGTCTCGTTCACTCTTACTACAATGATACTGTTGTAAGGTGTATCTGAGTAAAACATTCTGATAACATGGGATGTGTTATTTAAAAAAAGTATATGAATCTACGGCTTACGAATTTGGCATAGAAGGGTTAGAAAATTTCTTCTTTTTTTACCATTTTGTTAAGTTAAAGAAAATTATTCCAAATCTTTTATATATCTTATAAAGATTAAAATGACACTCAACGTTTTGTTTCAAAGGTCAACAATTTTATAGGTCGTTTGCAAAAATTCTCAACTGATTGTCTTAAAAAGAAATCAAGACATGGACCTTTTCCACCATTGAAAGGTAAGAGTAATAACGGTTTCATGTTGGTTTTCTGTCTGCTATAATGACATTTGAAAAAGAATATCTACGCCATTATGACCTTATTATCAAGCTGAAAAAATAGCAAACCATACATTTGCACACGTAGCAAATATTGGCATATACCGGTTCCATGGCAACACTTGAGGAGATTTTAATCGATTGAGTTGGGGTTTTAAAATATGTATGTTTAACTAGTAAATGATGAAATAAACAGCTGAGAATATAGGAAAAATCAGACAAAATCAGTGAATTAGTCGTGTCAAAGATTTTAAAGGTTTATGCCACCTAGGGTGCTTTGAAGTTGAGATTTTGAAGGTCCAAGCCTAGTTATTGTGCTATTCTATATCAATATAAAGGTATGTCTCAGGTGACAGAAGATTTATACCTTTTCTACCGTTTTGAGCACATGACACTAAAATGTTCGGCGAAGAAAACCCCAACTCTACGGATTTTGACCTTATTCGTTTATATAAGTCCAGTTAGAATGTAGAACCACAGGAAGCCTGCTGTGGTATGATTTGGTGTGCATAACTCAGTTTGAGCAAAATGGTTGAGCTGGGCTGTTCTTGTACTAGCGTATTCAAATATAAAAGTTTCGTTTTGACCATTAAATAATTCATCTGAACCAAATGAATAATTAAGGACTATGATCTGAACGTTTTGCTTCCCCCAAAAAAAAATATTGAAAAGAATTTACTAGTTGAAAATTTTGTAGTGGGACATACCACTTGAGCGTGAAAAGTTAATTATAACAGACAAGTACAAGAAGCTACGAAAGGTAGCCGAGAAAGAAGACAGAAAGCTATTTTTTACATGTTATGTTTTTTTAACTTAATTGATGCAAACATGGAAAGTTGTAGGTAACTTTCGGCTTTCGTTTTAATGTTACAGGAAATTCTAATTTTTTAGGTTTCAGAAAATTGATGTTTTACCTTGCAAATTGAAGAAATGACAATCAACTTGAAGTTCCTCCTTCACATAACATCCGACCATTGGGCTGCAGATTTCAAACCTGACAGGAAGTGGCGAATGTTGGATCGATTGACATAAAGATGATTCTTTATTTTCCATTTTTCGTGCTTAATTTAATTTTCTGTAATATAGAAACGAAAAAAAATATATATACTCGTTATTTATCCATCAAATAAGTATAAAAACGGCATCGCCCATGTCCTTCTACCTCGGCAACGAACTAATTGCATACCCTTCGTATTCCCTTGTGTTTAACCAAAATTAACCATGCAATGATATGATTTGTTTAAGATTAAATTAAATTAAATTAAATACTATAATTTCGAAGCCCTTGCTAAACCATTATCAAGTTTACTTTGCGTTTGCTTTGTTTGTATCATGTCATGTTATTAAGCAATTGAAACAATCTATCCCTAAATAATAACAACAAAAGTAAACCATTATCCCTTATTTTCAACATTTCAACATATATGCATCAAAATGAATATCTTGTTATTTTGCTTTGCGTTTATTTTACAGGGGAAGAGTTAGGTGTTTTCCCTTTTTTGTCACGTTTTTCTTAAATGTATAGTAAATCAACAATAATTTTGTTCTCTAAAAAGATAACTTTTGATACTGAAACTTTTAAAAGAGATGTAAAGAGAATCGACCGCTGTGTTAAATGTTAACTTACTTCTGTAA
>JXSR01S028834.1:2742-12862 GCA_000969725.1 Ophiothrix spiculata
CTACCCATAATTAGTCACGATCGTGACTAGTGTCATGCCTCACCTCAGCCTGACACTCACTGTATCCAAATACATTGTACTTACGCGTTAGTTCAATGCATTGGTAAAGCGGTTGTTGTTTACTTGCGCCCGTTATGTTACACGCTCGCGTGACACTATGCGTTTGTACACGCGATAACGAGCGTCGCGCAAACATTCGCGCGTTACAGGCACCCGTAAGATCGCGCCAATAATAACTTTTCACGCACACGGCGCGGAGCACAAGCCAATGAATGATTGAGATTGATTTGCCTGTACCTGCGTCTTTGGTTTGTGGAGTGCATGTGGTGAGTGTGAAAAACCAAAGGCGCATGGAACCAGCGTACTGGGTGTCGAGCTTGCACGGATGGTGCACACTCATGATTGTCCAAGTATGTATCTTCGTAACAGTCACGTACAGTCCGTAGCAGTTTCCTTACTTGTGGTATAATATCATCAATACAATATTTCAAACATTTACTGCTGTTTCTTCACTAGAGTGTTTTAATTGTCATGTATTCTGTCAACATTTCAGGCGATGATCTCTGGCGAATTAGTGACGGCAACTTTAAAGCAAGGACAACCGCCAGGGTCTCAATTATCTGAAGGGTGTCATACTATAATATATGAAGTTTCAAATATAGCAGGCAATAGGCAACAGTGTTCTTTTACCGTGACTGTTGTTGGTACGTATGAGAAATATTGCAATACAGCTGATTGCATTCTAGAGGTTAATAAATTGGCACGAATTTCAATTCGAATAAAATTTTCATTTTTTTAGTGATAGGTATTGATAATATACAAATATATACTGATATGATAGTCTCTGGTTAAAACTATGGACCCGAGGTAGTAGCACATTTGCAGTCACCGAGGGTCCATAGTTTTAATCCAGAGACTATCATATCAGTATATATTTGTTTAATATACGTTATTCATATATTCATTGTTCATTGATTGGTTAAAAGGTTTTATTTAAATAAAAACAGTAGATATTCAGACTTAGCCACATAGCACTGCGGTATCCATTCTTTCCAATAAATTAGTTCATATAGACTATATCTATAATTGACCTACTCCCGCCGTTGATGGGATATATCCACAGAATCGGACGGGGAACGGAACTCAGAGCGAGAGCAAGTAGTGTGTTTATCATACTATGATAAAATTATTTTCAAATTTTTACTGCATTAAATGTTAGGCGTTAGCACTCTGACAAAACTGACACCACTCACGGAAATCAGAGCTTTATAATAAACTTTTTATAGAGAGTTTTATTTTCACTATGAAGTGGATTTAGGCCCTTTTGGAAATAAACTCATGGATTTAGGCCCTTTTGGAAATAAACTGAGATTTTTGTGCACTGACAAGCTAAATTAAAGCAAGTTCTGGGAAAAATAGTTCGGTTTCATGAAATTACTACTATAGTACTACATTATGGCACCAATAACTAAATTTTTACCCAAAGTTGATTAATGTTCTTTTGGGGGGATGATTTCTTCATTTAGAGTTTATTTCCAAAAGGGCTTAAATCCATCTGAAAATCAGCAAACGATAATTTCTTGTCATGTTTAATATATTTTTGACTTTTTACTGCTTCACAAGTTAGGGATAGGTCATCTCACTACAGTGACATCATTTATGGAAATCAAAACTTTATTGCTTATTTTTTCATTGAGAGGTTTGTTTACACCCTAAATGGATTTAGGCCCTTTTGGAAACAAACTCAGATTTTTGTGTACTGGTAAACTCTATGAAAGCAACTTTTTGGGAAAATGGCTTGGTTCCATTAAACTACCACTATAGTACTACACTATGGCACCAATAACTCAATTTTGACCAAAAGTGGATTTAGGCCCTTTTGGAAACAAACTCTTCATATGTACATCATGAAATTAACCGCATTTTTTTACTTATTGTAAATGTTCACCATGCAGCCGTGGAAATTAAAGGCGGATGGTTGAACTTGGTTGTTGACATTGCATACGGTGTTTGTGACATCATGCAGCACACTGGGACTCGTAGCAATTTCATTTAGCAGATTTTCTACTTGGCTTAAAGATAGAGGCTCTGTTTCAACTAGTTCTCCAGAACTGGCAGAAGGCTCAAATGATGAAACTGATGTATTTGCCATGCTAGTTGGCGGATCTTGTCTTGGAATAGTTGTGCTGGTGCTAGAACCAAGTGTGGCAGATAACAAGTCTGACATCCCTTATTTTTTCTCCTCGCTGGTTTCTACATAATATTTAATTGAAGTTTCGGATCTGTGGCCGGATACCGACATTATGTCACGGTTCACGCATTCTCCAGCATCAAGAATGGTACATGTTGTTGCTCTTAAACAATGATTCGTGTACACTTTTGTACACCCAGCAGTTTCGGATAAACGTTTCATCATTCCTCTTCCGAGCGGTGCATTGTCATACCATACATCATCAGATTCGGAAACATTCTTCTTAGCTCGCGCGCTGCCACATCCATTCACAATTAGGATTCAATTTTTCAAGATACTATTTCATTGTAGAAACAGGACAGCGCATATTCCCGGGAATACTATCCATCAGACAGCCTTGCCTTGCTGTGTCATCACTAATATGATTTTTAGTGCTCAAATCTGTCAAACTGAAATACTCACGTCATTTTCAGCATCCGCGCATGACAAATAAAGTGTTCTGGTTTCATGATTCTCAGATTTTCCATTCCTCTGTTTGCAAAATAAATCATGGTATCAATAAATACCTTATTACGTAAGCCACTTGCTGTTTGAATATCAAGAGAACTTTGTTTACGGTCCATGTCAGGTTTGGTGACTGGCATGTTTCTTCACAACAGCCTTTCCATTCTGCTTGAGGGTATGCAGTAATGCTTTAAATGCCTTTTTAGAGATAGGGAACTCATTGCTTTTGATAATGTCTATGTTTCTTTCCTTTAAGTCCGAATCTGATCGCGACAATTGATTTCTTGCTGTACAGCGCTCCTGACTTGTTTCTTACTCCGGCGTAAAATTTCGAAAGCAATACATCCAACTGTTGAGTGTCGAGTGAATCGTACTCTACATCTGCTTGTTTGCAGTATTCCTCGAAAACGGACACTCCGTATTTGATCTGTTTCTTCGTGTTGACGCTGTCATACGAGTCCACAAAATCCGCCATTTCGTCATCGTTGAACAGTTGAAATCTTGGTTTTACTGTGTCACTACTAGCAACATTTTCCGCTGCATTTTCAGTTGCATTTTCACTCGAATCCATGTTTACTTTCTCGAGTGTTTGTTATTGTGACCTCTGTAGCCGTCAGATCTTTTGCATATGAAGGTCAAATTACAGTACAAACAAGGCTGACATTACACAAAATAATTTTCCTTCGCGATCTTTTATAGTACGTCAACCTTCGATACAAGTTATTTTCATCTGTAAATTGGGACGGCGAAGTTCACCTACACTGTGCTTAATGAACTGCATAGTCGGTATAGTGTTAAAATTGAAACCCGTAAATAGTCTTTTTCAAACCCGTAAATAATCTTTTTCAAACCCGTAAATAGTCTTTTCTGAGCCGTTAAATAGTTCTTTCATGCAAAATAGTTTGTTTATTTTTAATCGTAAAGGTACACTTTTAACCAATCAATGAACAAGAATATATGAATGACGTATATAATATGGGCTATTCTAGCTTCTATACTAAATCACGGTCTGTGTCCAGACTGTTACTATTTGGATATTAAGCTAAGATTTTTTGTATAATATGTATCTATTAACATGTGGCTTCAAATCAACAATATTTGCCTTGCGGAAATCATAGATCAAGGTTTTAAATAACTTTTGCTCCACAGTCAGTAAAATTGCAATGTCCTCAGAAAAATGGTTTGATTTTCATGCATGTTTGCTTTCTTATTAGTTCACAGATGTAACATTTTGACTGCGTGGCAGAACCAACAGATGATATGCACCAACAGCAACATTTATGGTTCCAGCTGCTCATTTACCTGCAATGACGGATATTGTCTGACTGGGAACCCTTCGGTTATTTGTGAAATAAGTGACACTACCTTTGACTGGATTGGACAGCAACCAACATGCATGCGTAAAGTTGTTTTTACTTTGTACTTGCGAATATATTGGGTTAATTATTAATAGAAATTGAAACTTAAGGTACATTGGTGTAGTCAGCTAACCATTTTAAATGTGTCGATGGCACATAGAAGTAATAATTATGGCCTAATATCAAAATTTTTACCATTTTTGTCTGTTTTTCCAGCTCTAGAATGTACAGTCTTAACCACACCTTCCAATGGTTTTCTTATTGGTACCTGTGATGTTGGATATAACAGTATGTGCACATTTGGTTGTAACCCAGGCTTCCAGATAGAAGGGGATAGCACGCGGCAATGTATTTCAGCGCCAAATGGACCGGCATGTCTTGGAAGGTGGACGGGTCAGCCAACAGTTTGTCGCGGTAAGCAAGGGCAAAATGCATTTTAACCTTTTGGACAATATGAGGTATTAACTAGAGTAGCTCAAAGTATACGCAATAAATAAACGTTTTACTGTCATAAAGGTTAGGTAACGATCACTATCATATAATCATCGGTAAAATCTTCATGGATCAAAACATTTTCTCTTGTCACACTGATTACCAGACAGTGTTATATTTAAATTAACTATTATACACAACATTGCCATTTTCTTAACATCAAGGTAAAAGTAGTTATCAATTCGTGTGTAATGTCTCGTCTTTCCTAAAACATACATGCGCATACAATCATCAAATTTATTCTATTACTGTATTTGTTTCTATTGATGATGTTAACTCAATACAAACTTTTTCATTGTGATTATAAGCATAAACAACTTATTTTTTCATTATATCAGACGCACACCCAGTAACTCTAACCTGTCCGGCATCCATCACCCAATATGCAGAACCATCAGCTGCGGATGCTACTGTAACGTGGACACCGCCTCAGGTTTGCAGACTGTTTGCCAACACTTTGTGAAATATTTCCCAATCATAAAACTACCTTTTAATTTTCATAGAGCAAGGTTATCTGTCAATTTTGAGTCCTATTGAACGTATCGACTTTTTGGGCTTGATCATTTATATCACCAACGTTTAACATGATGCATATGTGCCGATATGAAAAAAATCTTATGAATAGCCAGCCATAATTGCTGTTCAAGTTCTTAACTAGAATGTTTTAATTGTCATGTATTCTGTCAACGTTTCAGGCGATGATCTCTGGCGAATTAGTGACGGCAACTTTAAGAGAAGGACAACCTCCAGGATCTCAATTCTCCGAAGGGCTTCATACTATAATATATGAAGTTACAAATTTAGCAGGCAATAAACAACAGTGTTCATTTGACGTGACTGTTGTTGGTACGTATGAGAAATATTATATTGCAGCTGATTGCATATAATAATTCTAATTCGAATAAAATTGTTTTTTTATGATAGGTATTGGTAATATGGGCTATTCACATTACAGTATCATCAGATCATAGAGCCTGATTTTACTATTTAGCTGTTAATAGGAAAATGGCACGACCATTTTGGCCATAACTAGATTATAATCTTAAACAGACACCGCCAAGATAGTAATATACTATCAGCTCCCGCTGCGGTCGAGTTGACAAAATATTCGAGATTAATTGTCTTGCTAAAAGGGCATAACCTGTTAATTGTTAGCCGTTGTGAGAGTCGAACCCATTACCTAATGATTTGCTGTCCTTAACTGTTCCAGCAAACCAAACAGGCTCCTTGATACAAATTTCAAACTGACGTGCAACAACCCAAGATACATTACCCCACGTTAGAAATCATCATTAACTTGCTAAACAAATATTTAAACAGGTGTTTCTTTTGTTTTGTTTTTCTCCCTAAAATGTGTTTCAGCGAGGTGCACATCATTAAGTGCAACAATTAATCAACAGATTACGTGCCGTAATATCCAGAATAATTTTGCACTTGGGTCGACTTGCGATTTCACATGTGATTTTGGATTTTGTTTAGAAGGCATAAGTTCACTTACATGTTCAAACATGGGAACAACATCAAATCCGAGGTACAGCTGGGATGGAGATCTTCCGGTGTGCAAAGGTGAGGTGATTACCGACTGCGTGTTCGATTTCTATTAATTCTTTATCAAGGTGTTTTCAGAATAAGTATAATTGATATCTAAGACTGATAATTGTGCAAGACCATTTTTTGATAAATTTGCGATGATCTCAAATGTAAAGAGGACAAAAACATGAAATAGAGTGATTATACAACACTTAATCGTATCCAATTTTATAAAACCTATAGATTTGAGGTCGCAGATATAATGCAAATAGACAGGCATTTGACATCTCGACAAACTTCCTCAAGTAATGCACTGCAACAATAACACTAACAAAAAAATATTCAAGAAACGTAACAAAATTATTGTATGACTCATTTTTGCCAGTTTTAGAAAACCAGTTCTTTACAAAATCATTTTGCTGTTATTGAATTACGAATTAATTTTATACTTACTCCCTAAATATAGCTTTATTTAAGATTGACATATTCACTGTAGCTTCATTAAAAAAACAGAAGAGCGATATACGGTATTTGAGAAACTCGGACTGAACTGTGAACATAGCAATAACGTCGTCCGAGGGCACAAAAAGCACTTGAAAATTCAAATGAAATCATATCCTTTTTTATTGATTACAGCTGTTACGTGTCCACCATTGCAACCACCTCTGAATAGCAATCCTGTCGGAACATGTGCAAATACACATGGGAGCATGTGTAGTTTTGAGTGCAAAGCAGGTTATCTAAGTATTGGAAGTGGTTCAAGGCGATGTACTGCAGATGATTCGTCGTGTGTCAATGGTGTCGGATCATGGAGCGGAGTACCTAGCTTTTGTCACGGTAAATGTCAACAAATGAAACTGTAATGTAATGAATGACAGCTTTTGCGTGGTAAGAAAGCTTCAATTGTTTTACAAACGATATCGCTGATTAAAAACCAACATATTTTTGAACGGAATATGAATTTTAATTGTTTAAACACGCACATTATATTTATTTTTGAAATTTAAAGTACGGTGTTTTTTATGAAATCCTTTTCTTAAATCAAGATGGTTTACCTACCTCAAACTGTCAAACGTTTAATACGTACCTTTACATTGTAAAATGTGTGTCATTTGCATAAAACGCTCTCAATGCCTTAGAATTGTGGACAAAAATAGGGTTTTTAACACTTCCACTTGCTACCGTTTTAAAACCATATGGTGTAAAGACTTTAGAAAACCCTGTTTAGATCGGTAGGAATCTATTCATTTTACACATACCCGATTTGAGTGTGTCTGAGCTATAATTTTTATGCGAATTGAAAAAAAACACAACCCTCCGGACTACCACCCGCACACAGAAATGTGCACAAATAGTAATTTCAACTCCATTTTTGGCTAAATGAGGGCCCACTATGCTTAAGGTGGCCTAGCACCATGCGGTGGCGGACACGAGTGAGCTGATATCAGCGGTGTTGGACACAATGTCAAAGTATTTATCCCGGGCTTTTAGCGTACTTTCTGGCGTACTGTATCTTGCGCTTTAATATAACGCGATCTCACACGTGCGTCATTTTTATATTAACGCATAAGATGACGCAGGGCTCAAAGCGCACAGTGTTTAAGGTGTTACTCGGCGTTGCTAAAAAAAAACCAATTTTTTGCTTAATTTTGCTTAATATCTCAAAAAGTAAGTCGGTGACCATTTTTTTTATTACGTTTTTTTAAAGAACTATATCAGGACCAAAACATATGTGAAAACGAGATAAAAAAATAGAGCCGTTTTTTAATTATAAGTGTTTTTGTCCGATTTATTTTGATTTTACCATAGAAGTCAATGGTAAAAAGTGGTAAAACATAGTGTTTTTGAAATGGATTTTTCTCAAAAACTAAGTCGGTGACCCTCATTTTTTATTTCAGAAATGTGATCAGCACATACGAAAACATCATATATCAAAAAATTAGAAAAATATATAGAAGAATTCTATCTGTGCTAGGCCACCTTAAACAATACCTCGTACGCCAATTTAGAAAATCGATTTTTTTTAACTCGTATACAAACAATAATAAAGTACATTCTCCTCATTCATTGAATTTTGGGCGAATTCAATATTTATAAATGTTCATTCCTGACTTTGTTGATACATTGACGTGGTAGCCTAGGTTATTGTGTGCAGTGATGCAGTGAAATGGGTGTTTGTGATTTATTGCATTACGAGCCTAAACACGTGATATTTTACCATCGGTATTCAAAACACGCGTAACTATGCAGTCTTGCACTAAAATATATTTAAAACACAATAAACAGTATGATAAAGTTGGGTTCTAAATATTAAAAATGCTACAGAAAAAATGTGGCAGAAAACGTGTAACAATATTTGAGAAGTGTTGCATAACTGATAGAAATCAATAAAATTGCATTTCAAACATGTGATGAAAAAAAAAACACCGTATACTATAAAAGTGTACATTTGTATGCCAATTGTCAGAATGTGAGGGATATAACCAACATGATAACGATGTCTTGTATGTTACAACTTCATCTTTGTAGACATTGAAAGTCCGATCATAACTTGTCCAGACTCCATTGCAAGGAAAATATCTTCAAGTGAAACAGGAACTGTAATCACTTGGGATTTACCTTCGGTTAGTACTTTTTACCTTTTTTTTTTATAACAGATCAGTTAAAATGATATAAAACTCAAATAAAGCTGCTTATGCAAAATATTAACCTTAGGAATCCTCTTTCTTGCCAGCCATACTTTTGTCTAAAGGTTATATGGCATAAAGAAATTTCAGTTTTACATGTTTTTCTAAAAGAAAAATAATAAAAAAAATTGCGAATCACGCTTTGTTTGATATTCTACGTTCTTATATTTATTCCGATGTTAGGTCACGGATAACTCCGGTGATGAAAACATAGAGCCAGAGCTTAAAACTTCTGACAAACCACCAGGATTTGAATTCACTGAAGGGATCTATGATATCGAATATGAGGCACGGGATTCATCGGGAAATCTTGCATCATGCTCATTCTTTGTTGTTGTGTTTCGCGAAACACGTAAGTCCGTTTTAGCACATCATCCCGATACAACCAAGTCTAGGATAGCGCAAAGCTCAACAGTACTTCAGTTACATGGCTGTGTGTAGCAACTATCTCTCAGAAAATGATAAGTGTTACGGAACTATCATGATTATTACTATTAACATGATTAATACATGTCCGTGCTTAGCAACAGTCACTCAGGAAGACGCGATTTTAGTTGCATACAATCTTTGTAAAATGATATTAATTATTTTACTTATATCTATATAGCAGTCAATGATCTACGTATTGCGTCAATGTTGCTTGAGTCCTTCCTCCTGTATTCTCCTGTCCTGACACTTCTCTCTGTAGATAATTTTCAAATACTAGACGTAAATAGTTGAAATAGTCAAAAGAACTTGAGCCATGAAAGAAATGACTCGTTTCTCTATTTTATACACAACCTGCCGAGGATATAATGTAAAAGAGCTACAATACTATGGTCAAGATACATGACTGTGTCAAATAGCTATAGCCACTCAGAAGGACATGATTTCAGTCACCACTAACCTAGCGCCGGGAAACAAACAAAGCGATAGAGTACTGTGGTCAAGACATGCAATGAATGACTATGCCTAGCAATGTCAACTAAGAAAGACGCGGTCTTAGTCGCATACAACCAAGTCCTGGATAACTCAAAGCACTACAGTCCTATTAAAGTCAAATAATACATGACGGGGCCTGACAATAATCTATCAGAAAGCATGCTTTTATCCGCATACAACCAAGTCCCGGATAACTCAAAGCACTACAGTCTTGTTAAAGTCAAATAATATATGACAGTGCTTAGGAATACCAACTCAGAAGACATGGTTTTAATTGCATACAACCAAGTCCCGGATAACTCAAAGCACTGCAGTACCATGGTCAAATAATATATTACGGTGCCTAGCTATAATCAACCAGAAAGAATGTTTTGTATTCGCATACAACCAAGTCCCAGATATCTCATGGTACTCCGGTACTATGGTCAAATAATATA